>JAOVYX010014157.1:0-31966 GCA_035668315.1 Drosera spatulata
CACAGGGTTAACTATGATGTGGATGGTTGACTCATTGTTAGATTACAAGTTTTAAGAACTAATAAGCATTATTATCCGTTTTATTCTTGGTCTATTGTGTTTTTTCTGGTCCAACCACACTCGATCACTCTATTAAGAACAATGCCGTAAAATCATCTGACTTTGGAGCCTTGTCATCACCCGTCTCAAACAAAGCTTGCTCGCTTCCTCTGGAGAACATTCAGCTTCAAGCAATGCTCGATGTTGAGGATCTAGGATTGGCCTTTCTGCAATAATTTGCTGATAAATCACCCCCCCTATGAGAGCTACCCTAGCATTGACGGAACAGAATTAACCACCTCTTGAATAATATCTGAAACAAAAGTGACTCTCGCACCATCACCCCTTTGTTAGGCTTCAAATGGTGGTGCTTTTCCTATTCCACTGATTATCAGCGTCGAAATATTTCGTATTACAATTAATGTTTTGAACCAAACTCTCTAGCTTGCTGTCTATAGCAGCTCTCTTCATCACAAAGGAGGTGCTAGGGCTCCTGGTGACTTTAGTAATCTTTTTATCTCTTCCCTTCATCACAATACTGATCCTATGCAGTTCGCGACATAGCCACCTCAGCTCTTAATGTTGCTTTTTTTTTTTTTTTTTTTTTTTTTTTTTTTTTTTTTTTTTTTTTTTTTTATGGAATGATCTTGATACAGGCTTCACTCTTCTAAGCTTATTAGTCATTCTATACAGTGCACCCTGTCAGACTGCTGTTCCATATCTGCACCACCACCACATAAAATCCTCTTTCCTGATCCGCATATTGAGGAATCTAACTATAATTAAAATAGGGGAGTAATTGAGAGCACAGGCTTCACAGAATGTTTCAGAGAACTCATAATCATCAAACCAAGAAGCATTTACTAGGGTCCATCCAGCTAGATCTTCGTCCAAGACAATTTTCCTTGTTGATTGCTCCATGTCTTGACTAGGTTCCACCAATATGTCTTCATACCCCACTTCTTTCTCATACCTGACAAGTGCACTGGAGTCCCTAGCTACTATCCTGCTACTCAAAAGACAATACTGCTGCCTAGCATTAAAAGCATATTAGTATACACAATGGACAAAACTCTTCTAACTCATTTTCATTATTTTTAAATCCATAATTCTACTGAAGTTGGCCTCTCTCATGAAACCTTTCCTCGTTTCCTTTACATGGAGGGCATTGATCGTAGTTAGTTGTAGTATGTCCATATTGTTTCTTATCACCTCATTTTAATTTTTCTTCTGTCTTCCTCTACTCCTTGTGTAGACTAATCACACTTCACCGTGTATTCCTTTTGCACTATCAAGTACGTCATGTGCCTTAAAACGGTTTCTCATTTTCTCTTGTGAACTTTCTTGTTCGTTCATTATAGTTTACGTATATTACGGCCAAGCAGGAATTGATTGATTTATTGTCATAAAGAAAATGATTGTCTGTTGATCAGGTCAATAGTGTCGTTCATTTCTCTTCTGCTTACTGCAGCTAACTTGTTTTTGCTGTAGGTGGGTTCTATTTGATATAGTGAGACCTGCACTTGATAAAAAGAAATATGTCGTGCTGTCAGATTTCTCTGGTGGTGAAAATGTTAAGTCCTCATCATTTGAAGAAAATGAGAAGCCCTTGGAGGTGCAACATGATCAAGAAGACGCTAATGACATATTTCCTGATGGAGATGAGGAAATGGTTGATCTGGACTCTGAATCCTCTGACGAAGATCCATTCCCTTTAGGCAACGATGCTGAACATGGTGATATTAGTAGGGTTTTGATTGGATTGAAGGGGTCTCGGGTCAAATATAAGGTATGTGGTCACTTTTTTTACAGGAAAGAAGTGATATCTTTAACACTTAAACAGTTAGAATTAATTGACAATGCTGCAGTTAAATGATAATCAGAAATCAATGGATATGAACATGTCCTGCAAGATCAATGCTGTCAGACGGTGAATCTGTGTTGTCAAAAATGCTCTTGTGCTGCTCTTGACCAAGTAACATGGTGATGCGAAACTATAGAAATAGCAAAACCAAGGGTCGAACAGCAACTTACAACTTCAGGGAATTCTAGTGTATAACTTGTGAATTTGGAGAATTAGATAAAGATACAACTGAGACAAGATAACTAGTACACTTATTGATATGCTCGTTTTATTTAATAAAAATTAACTTCTTTTGGCTTATGGAATATGAGTCAGGAATTTATGAGTCTCATCATCACAAATTACAGTGAAATATGTAGGTGTTGGAGGAATTTCTATTAAAAAGTTACTTGTCCTTTGTTGCATGTACGCTGCCAATCAGCATCAAATAACCAATAAAACAGTCCTTCAGTACAGTCGATATTTAGATCATATCTAGGTAAACTAGAGTCATCTAGTGTATTCTGTCATATCTCTTTATAGCATTAGTTTTTAAGTATCACATACTTGGTCTTCGTCATGACTAAGAAAGTTATCTGAAGTTTACCATCGCCTCAAGTTCATTTAGTCCAATGAGATCATGACTTGTTTATATCACTTGCATTAGATCATTTGTGATCAATCAAGGTAGCGTAAAGCTTATTGGACTTACAATCATAAACCATCAATTTCATAATCCTTTCAGTAATTCTAAAATGCTGTTGACATTGAAGTTTCTGCAGACTTTGTAGAGTTGATCGGCAGTGACAATAGAGCTAAAAATCTGTTTATAAACTGGTATTGTCACTTCATTATTCTGCCTCTGTGTTAAGAGATGCTAATTAATAAAGATTATCTCCTAAAAGAAGGTCCAGACATCCTTCTGGATATGACTGCTCGAAGCCCATGATGTTGCTGGTTTTCGCCCTACCTTCAATTATCCTGCCTCGGTACATCAAGAAATCTACTAAATTAGTTAAACAATTCTACGATGCTACTTTTTGTCCACTTATAGTAAACAACGAAGGTTACGAAATTAATTTAGCTATAAGTTCTATGGCATTCCTTGTGCTCCAGTTACTGAATGCAACTTACCGTATTCCGTTTCATACAAAGGGGCATTTGACTAGTATTCTGTGTTTCGTGTCTTGGATGGTGAAAAATTGTTTCTTATACTATATTACTATGCATAACTGCTATACTGAAGCATAGTATGATTTCATGATCCTTAAATCATTGCTTAGCCTTGGTGTAACTCCTTGCATGGTTTTCTACTCGTAGGATCTGCTGCCAGTTCTTAATTCTTCTCAGAGGATCTTCTTGGAAAAACAGTTGTCTAAATATTCCAAGGTTGTCGGAGCCGAGCTATCAGAGCGAATGGTTTATACGCTCAGCTGATTATGCCCATTTTACCTTGTAGGCTGGAGCTAGCTGTACCTTAGCTACTTCTACATCATGGTTGGCATTGGTGTCTGTAATTATTTGGGGTTCTCCATCAAGATCGCAAAATCGATTTTATGGTGTTTATCAGATCAAGCCAAACAATGAAACCGCTGGAGTTCTTTTGGTTTTTGTGTTTGTGCCGTGATTGGGACTGTGTCCCGATTTCATCCATGGAAACTGTGTCAGATTGATGAACATCGGTTCTGTTACAATGCCTTTTGTAGGTGAAGCTGTAAAATCTATTCATAGAATGACATTGCATACAGTAGATCCTATCGGGTCATTACCAAATCGAAATTACTGGTGTCATGTTGCTGTGTAAGCATTCTCCTTGTTCATTCTGGGCTAAGATTGAGACCTACTATGTAGTAAATGCTTTTGTTTGGACTCCTCTTTTCGTGTTAGTCACTGTTGATACCTTGTGCTACTATCATGCAAGGTAGCCATCAACTGAATTTCTAATTCTGGAGGAATAGAAACCAGCGTTGGTTCAAATTCAATGCAGTGTGCCGGAAGGTTTGGTTCAATGCAGTGTGGATAAATCCTGGCCTAGAAACTTGTGCTCGATTATAGATGAGCATGGAGTTGGATTGTAACCGTATTGATTTGTACTGATGCAGACTAGTCCGACAGAACTGGAACTATCTGGTAGTCTGCTGCGAATAGTGTCGTGGTTATCACATTGCAAGCTGTGCAGGTATGGGTTGTTCTTTCAGTTTACAAGATTGCAGTACGGAAAGAAATCTCTTGCTGCTTAGGAAAGTGTGCTGGTTAGTAGCTGGGATGTCATCCTTTGCTGACTCCAATCCATATTAAGCGACTCTCATCTAACCCGATGAATCAATTGCTTTAAGATCATCTCTCAATCACTTTCTTACCTAATTAACCCCAGACATTAGTCTTGCAGATATAGAAGCCTCTCGACCTTAGGGTATAGCAGCCCACGAGCGTGAGTGCCCAATTGAATTGGTTACAAGAACAAAGTCCCCCACTTCAAGCGTTGACTAAAAGCCTTCCTCAAAGTTTGAAAGGGCCCAATTGAATTGGATGCAAGTGCTATCTCTCCTATCCCTATCTATATAATTTGTTGATTCTCAAAAAACCAAGCTCCGAAAAGTTGAAGATGAAGAAATAGAAAGAAAGCTTCTTTCTGAAGATTGACTTATTGTAAAAGATATATAGCATCTTATAATCGAAATGTAACTGTTTTTTTTCTTTTGAAGGGAAATACTTTTGTCTATTATGTTAATAGATTCAATGAAAATCCTAAAACTTAATCAATATCTTATTTATCAAGCAACTCCGATACTACATGTTATTCTGGTCTAGGCAAAACTTTATTTTGGCAATGAACAATATAAAATTGTTAAAGTTTAGCAATGTTACTTCAGTATAATTCGTGCTATAATATAACTATGTGATAGATCAACGGATATGAGAATGCCACATAAGTTGTTTTTTTTTGTGTTGAGATTTGTGCACCCAATTTCATGGGTTGACATAAAATGACTGTTATTTTCATAGCTATATTTGATACAACATTTAACAAAATGCTAAATTTGTCATGATAGATCTCCATTGAAACACAATATTTTTAAGGCATTATTATAATTTGACTATAACAACCCATATATCTATTACATTGGACTTGCTTTTACTTCTTTCATTTAATATTTCGTACTCTTATATGAGGCCAGAAAACCATTTACAAAGCAAAATAAAAAGAAAAAAGGGTCCGTTCCGAGGGTTTTTTTTTTTTTTTTTTTTTTTTTTTGGCATCCTTTTGAACAGATTTTTGTAGGGACCAAGATGGAAGAAGAGGATATGAAGATAGTTGAATGTTGTGTAACAATCCGCCGCCCTTTGCTTTCAATCTTGTTCTGAGCTCTGAGTGCGACAGTGGGCCTTATTTTCTTTTCTTTTTTTTTTTTTGATAGGAATGTGGTAGCGAAATCTAGTTCTTACGGGCACAAGTCACATCCTAAGAAGGCTTTTAAGCTTCTTGTGCTATCACCTCTTTTCTGACAATAGCAAGGAGACTACCAAGGCATTTCAAAAGACTTGCATCTGATTCAATGGCAGCGGATCTTCCGACACAATAGAGAAATAACAGCTGATATGCAACACATTCTCATAGGCTAACGCTTTCGCTTCGTAAACTACGCTCTGACCCTCCAAGTCTTTATCTCGTTTGGTCTGGCTCGTGTTATCAATGAAAATCGAACGGAACCACCGGTGGCTCAGGGTGGTGGCATAGCTAATGCGGGCTCTACTCTCGCTGAAGTTTTGAAGGCACTCGTTTGGATTGGGAGAATAACCTAATTAATTCCCTGCTGAGACAAAATTCTTGCGGCTCCACTCCAAGTCTTTGTGCAAAGTTGCAAAAGAAAATCCTATTTCGCAAGTGAATCAGGTCAACTGGCTGTGAGATTTGCGATGATCAATCAAAAGCTGAATTGGTCAATACTGTTACAACAGGCTCGGAGCTAGGCAATGTAGGAGACGGGATTTGGATAATGGAAAACGGAATACCTGTTAAATGTAGTAAGATCTATTAAGTTTTTCCCTTTCAACTGTCACTTTCACCAGCAATTTTGAAACTCTAGCTCCCTAATTTTGAAACTCTAGCAAGGACAATTCAGATCGCATAAAATGAGAAACCAATGGAATAAGCAATAAGCAACGAGCAACTGGAAGATATTTCAATTGCTTCCATATCAAGTAAAGCACCATACAAAGGATTCCAATGGCACGAAAACAAGCATATCCAATCTATGGAATGAGTTTCATGGACAAGAAAGCAAGTTCAGTACAATAGAAGTTCAATGACTACATGAACAGAGGGCCAGGCAGTCGGACGCTGTACACAGATGCCGAAGGCAAACACTTCATAGAGATTAGAAGCAGAGATGAATCAAGGGTCATCCGTGTCGCTCCCACCATGCACTTCATGGCTTCCCCAGTACCTGCTGCCATCTGGGCCCAGCACCTTAAAACTGCACATTGCCAATTAACTCCCCATCAAACCCCAGAATGAGCACCAGTCTCCATAGCCGAAGCTGAAATGGCTTTCATTTTTTCTTTTGTCACAAAAGATGGAGTTTGATCGATATGTTTACCACTCAAGAACAGATTTGCCTTCTTTGTACTTCTCAGCCTTTTCATGCGCAGTTTCCTAAGAAGAAAATGGAAGGAATCAGGAGATTCTTATGACATTCAAATTCACAGAATGATGAGGGAAGGACAAGAGAGTCATACATATTTCCACCCCACTATGGATCCACATCCGACACAGAATATATCGACAACTGTGTGCATTCCTGTCCGCATCATTCTGTCTTCTTTTGCTCCAACAGTAACATTCACGCTGTCAAGCAATGCAAGACGAGAATGGTAAAGCAGTCAAGGGAGGAAATGCATCTTAAATGCATAGCAGACATTGAGGCACGTTTTACAGTAATTGGACGACTTTGTGCTGCTTATATGATAAGCCAGACGAATGCGAGTTGCACTGTATATTGCACTCTCATGGAGAAAAAGCTGTTCTGTTTGATTAAATTCTGTCATGTACAACCAAAATTTACATAAGCTGAGGTATCCTAGCTATGATCAATGGGAGAGTACTGACAACGAGAGCACGGAAGAGAATTCAACATTTTCCTTCCACCAAAACCCACAGCTTGAAGCAGATATCACAGTATCACACAAGCTACTCCCACTAACAATAATTCTCTCAACAAGACCGAATTTGTTGCATTTTTAGGTAACCATCGACAGCCCATGGTGCTGGTTCCTTGAATTATCCGGCAAATGACAAACGATTCAAGCAATTAAAGCCAGACTCTCTCGGTCAACATACTTAAATCATCATGAAAAGAAGTGCATAAGTGAAACCTTGAAAATTGGCTAAAGCTGCTTTCAGGAAGTGGTTCATATAAGAAAGGATTAACTCGGAATACAGTTTGATGAGCATATCATGAGATGCTATACGGTGAAATCATGTCGTTCGTTTGCATATATGATAAGTACTGAGCAGACACCAAGCCAACTAAACCCACGACTTATTGAGATACTAAAGCATTTCCCCAAAATTATGAAAAACTTACACCTTACTGAAGAGATAGGCCTTCCCATGCCTGCAGTAAAAAGACTGAATAAAACAGACAATTCAAAACAAGAGTTAGAAATGGCAGATCTCCCCTCATAAAACGCTGGAGATACTAGAAACCAATATAATCACATCTCAAAATACTAGAATTTCATGAAATAATGTTTCACAGCAAGTGATTTGTTAATCCGCCCCTTTGACAAACCCACTAAGATGAAAACCAAGATGAAGACCGATAAAAGTACAAACATAAACCCAAAAATGGGTACGTCAAACAAGTCCAAAGGAGAATAACTATTGTCTGAATCCTCTCGCATGCACCAGCACAATTCCTCAAGCTGGGTGGATACATGCCCATAAAACATGTTCATGTAAGTTCTTCAATCGAATACTGCAATAAGCACTCGTTATCCTTTGTATACGGCAAATGATCTGGTACAGTTAAATAGGCCATCAATTATAATTGATAAGACTACTTTCTAGAGCTGCCTTGTTTTCATAAGAGCTCTCTCACCTAACTTGGTGAATAGATGTAGAAAGAGTAGCAAGAGATCATTCTCAAGAAAATCCCACAAGAATATATATCAAGAGAACAAATACAAGCCAACTGCTAAGGATATATCCTAATACCTAAATGTATGGACTATTTGCCTCTTAAACCATACTCTTATCACCTCATCGTCAATTGTAAAGTGTGGAAGCAAAACATAGGACAACGCGCTCCTCTTTCACACATCGTGTCAATGAACAACATCATACTATTAACAAGCAACCTGAATCACTGACTACCTCCAGGACCTACAATCGCTTCAAAAGTAATCGAAGCGACAAAACAAGAATCTCATTTAACCAAAATCTTGATCAACAGTTCCGATGATTTCACGACAGTTATCAATTTCGCAACGAACCAGTTCAATTCCTACATACTATTGCAACAACCCAGTTTTCAGTTCTTGATTTAGCAACAGTTCCAATGCTCGACCACTCAATTACTTCACCACCAATCAAATAACATAACAAGCAGACCAATCGTGATCATTCATTCACCCATAAAACAATAGCATCATTCAATCATCCACCGAATTCCACAATATCGAATTCAACAAGAGATCATGAGTTTCACCCGTTTCTAGAACTCTCAAGAAATAACGAAATTGAAATCGACCCATGATGGAAAATCATAAAACAAGGAAAATCCAAGTGGTGGAATCTTCTTTGCTATCGTACCTTGGAAACGATGTCATCGTAGAGGGCGATGTGGGTTTTGCAGTGCTTGCAACTGTAGAACTTTCCCTCCAAACTCACCACAAACAATCTCCCCATTGACTCAGGGTTTTGGATTATCAGAGATTATTGATCGATGGTTGGTTGATGGAGGTGAAGGGAGAAGGAGAGTTGGTGATCGACAGAAGACGGGAGAGAAAAAGGGGAAAGGTGGTTGAAGATTTAGTTTGTTTATCCAACTCTGCACCGCAAGCAACTTTCAACTATTATGAGAGGAAGAAATGGAAGAAAGATACCAAGGGAGAGTCATCATCACATGTATGCCACCATTTGGGCCTTGCCTCCCCTTTGGTTTTCCTTTTCCCTGTTATTGTTCCGTTTTTCTTCATATCTTGTATTCCTAGTTTTTTCCCTTTCAGAGTTGTGCTAATTTCTGCTATTGTAATTATTATTATTATTATTATTATTATTATTATTATTTTTTTTTTTTTTTTTTTCAACGATAAAGATCAGTTTTCATTAATAACATGGAGAAAATTATAAAAACTCCATGCTCCATATCCAACCATGTCATATGCCTATAATCTCTAAGATGTCCATTACAATATCCTAAACACATAACCTAAGCTCGCTGGACTTGAATCCTTTGTGAGAAACAAGATTATGCATCCGAACATTGTAAAGACATCTAGATAAACATAATCAAACATGGCATAGACAGCAAACTCCTCCATTTCCTCCCTATACAAAACATGGCTATACAACTAGCACAAAGACACTAACGCACTGTCAAGGACTGATACACCTATACTCAGCTCTGATCCATCTCCGTATTCGATCAACAGCCACCTTCATCTACATTTGCTCCTGCTGGAATACTTTTTTATTGTGACATCTTCATATTTCGTAAATAAAAGCTGGAATTAATCTTTATCTCTCAATCGTCTTTCCTTTCTTCCCTTTACATATTTTAAGTACCTACTATCACCATTGAACAAAACCTGCTCCTTTTATTAGTTTAAAAATTTTTGATGCACTCAATAATAATTCAAAATATCACCTTTGTAGTGGAAGTTATATTTTTTTTCTAAGATCAGAATACCTTTCACATATAAACTATATATAGCATCAAATCTTAGGTCACATTTCTTCTTCAAGTCTTGTTCCTGTAACAAAGAGAATAAGAAAGACACAGAAAAATAGTACCAGTGAGTTATAGGAGCTCAATAACGTGTCGACCCCCTTACCAGGGGTTACACGAGAAAACAAGATAAGAAAAGAAAAGGGGAATGATCACTTGGATCCTGTGTCCCAACACTCTGAAATTATCATGCTAATCTGTCATTCACAATTATCACCACAAGCACACAACTGATTCACCCTAGTCATATAAGCACACTTAACACCACGTAACAACGTTAGAAACCATGTGCTCATCGGCACTCCAGACATTTTCAATGTCATTTACTACCGTTATACCGTTTATGGTATGACAGTCAAGACCTCCATATCAAACAAACTGAGACAATGACACTGTGACACGACGGGTCCCCAATCCAAGTCTCATGCACTGCTGCACTTAACAGTTCACTCAAGACTTTGTTATACGTATCATCATATCAATCACACACAGACGACAGACAATGGATACCCTCAATGCTATAATTGTGCCTTTGACGAGACTTTTTAAATTTTATAAGTAAGCTTTATTTAGTTTTAGCAAAAGGGACATCCGCGAAAGGGGATCATCCAAACCGGAGCCCAGGATCTCCTGTAACGAGATACCCTCACATCAAAACGACCTCACAAGGTCGATGAAAGAATGCCACCACCAAGTCACTGTATAACACATGTAACAGACACAACACTATGTTTTATACCACGGAGTTATCCCACCAATTATGGATTTACACTCCTTTCACTCACTCATTCTTTTTATACCAGCAAACAAGGCTTAATACAAACACACAAATCATAGTATCACAGCACACAGCAAGTGATAGGCAATAAGGTACGTCGGAACACATTTTATGTCAAATACAATTGGTGACTACGATCAAAGATTCCAACGCATATTATTATACTCACGGTATAATAGTACGCATCGTCACACACAATAAATTTAAATATTACCTTTTATCACACTTCTTCACATGCACATGCTCACCCTCGTCCTTACGTGACAACGAGCAGCGTCTCCAAATCCTATAATATAATAAGATATGCGCATTAAGACACACCCTTATGAATGATTGTTCACATTATACAGTTAAACATATTTGTTCGTATTTCTTGAAAAATTGTCATAGTAATATTATGTGATGGTGCCAAGTTTTGAGAAAAATCTTTGATACTTTTTTTGATATTCCATGATGATGATTTTATGAATTTATCATCATTAGAAATATTTATGAACATTTGGAGTTGTTTCGGGGTTCAAACGGTTAATTTCCAAATTCTGTCCAACACGACCCTTCGACACGTTTAAATCTACATCTTCTCTTATACAGCTCCAAAATTTATTTCGTAAAATTATACACAAACTAAACTTCATAATATTTTCATAAAATCAGATTTTTAATCATTCAACCTTACCAATAATAGCAGTTTATTCGTTCAAATTTTTATTTTCTGCCAGATCAGTTAGTTTGACCTTTTTTACTAATCAGCTCATAACTCCTTACATAAAACTCCAAATCTTGATTTATAAACTTTTCTAAAAACTAAACTTCAAGGGATTTTCATTAATATAAGGCTCGTTTTCTAACTCTTTTTACGTAATTCCAGATTAAGCCACAAAGTCAGCTCCGTAACCAGTTTTTTTACTGATTGATATACCCGTATGTTTTGATTTATATCTTGAGATTCACAAATCCAAATCATGATCTATTAACTTCATTATAAATTTGACATATGAGGTTTCAATATATATTAAAATGAGAATTTATCTCAGAGCCTATGATACCCCATAAAATTTCTAATATTTGGAAAGCTCATCCTCACTTGCCATGTGGACGGATGCCTTGTGAAGTATTGTATGTTGATACCAAATCCTCGTCGTCTTGATCCTCTCCATGGTTCTTGTGTATTCTTCACCTTCCTTGTCTCTATGAAGCCAAGAGAATGGTGAGAAGAGGAGAGAAAATGAAGATGAGGATGCAAAGAGTTATGATTAAAATGATAAAAAAAGTGGGTTAGGAGGGGTGGAGAAAGTGGTGGAAGTTAGGCAAAGTATGAGTGAAAAGGAGTGGTAACAAAGTGGAATATATAGGCAAAGTAACAACTAATGTGACAAAATTAGTATTAAGGGATCGTAGATCCCGCATGTTTAAGCGAAAGGATTTGATTTACCCGTATTTAACATACTTTTGTCTTAGTTTTGACAAACAAATTGTATAACCCTATTGAATAAATTATGACGTACAATAATATATTTTTTTATTAATTATCGAGATATTAATTTGTGGCAAAATTTTCGGGATATTACAGCAAGCCTCTAGTACCAAGTCTCTCACTCTCACGAGATTAACCCAAACACATCCCATACCTGGTTTCCGAGGGCATTCCCATACATTGCATTGCTTCAGGTAGTATTCATTTGTCATTTTATCCATAGGCGATCAGATTTCATCTCAAGGGTCCATAAGCTTTTGAAAAGAAATGCTATATTCCATGTACTTAGTTGTTTGATATCCAAGTCTCCCGCTCTCTTTTCTTTGCAAACATCGTGCCATGCTACCAATGAGAATCGAATGCATTACCAGTCCATAAGAAACATCTACATCTCCTCTCTATATCTTCAATAACAGCTTTAGGTAAGAAAGATATTTAGGACCAGTAAGCATCGGTGGCTAAGAGGACACTTTTAGTCAACTGAAGGCGCCCTGCATAGCTTAGCACCTTAGCATTCCAGCTTGTAAAAGGAGGACCCAGAAGGAGCCTTCAACAAGAAGGAGAAGGAAAGAGCCTATGCTGCAAAAACTTGGAGTGACACAAACTCATATAAAGAAGAAACGATCTTAAATGCTAAGCTGTGTCTCATGGCCAGGTCTGACGGCGGCAAGAAGGTATTTGACTTCCCCAACTCTGATGCCTCACCTGAGGAACTAAAAGAGGATCTTCAAGAGAGCTCAGAAAGCTTTATTGCTCTCTCAAAAGAGAATAAAGAAAACATTGAGTTGATTATAAATCTCAAAGAGAATTACAATCTTGCCTATCAAGAAATTAACGATCAGAAAGTCAGTTAATTGTGGTAGATAATAAACTCAATGAATTAGAGGAGAAGGTTAAACTTCTCACTGAGATGGTGGACTCATTCACCAAGAAAAATGCTGAGCTTCAAGCCCAAGTGGATGCATGGAATGGTAAATCTCTTGATCTGCAAAAAGCACTGATCACAGGACCATCTCCATGGGATAGGTCTGGGCTTGGATACAAGAGTTGGCTTAGTGAAAAAGTTCACTTACACGAGTTTAACTCGTCTGCAGCCAACATCAAAGGGATAAAGAATGTCTCTGTGAAAGTCTTGAAGAAGGGTGAGACATCTGCAATCAGGATGCAGACTAGTAAGGTCTCTACTGCACAACCTGTAAAGGTTGATCCATCTGTGAAGACTGTGCAGAAGAGGAATTCCTCTACTGCAAAGGACAAGAACAAAGCAAAAGTCTTTGTTGCACAGTCCTTGAAGCCCAAGATTTCTTCTGATATAGCAAAACAAGTTAAGAAACCCCCTTACGCGCATACTGTCAAAAGAAATGAGTATATAACTTATTATTAAGCTGACAGGAGATTTGGAAAATCTCAATTTGCATCAAATTACTCTGTATAGAATAGGGATTCTCTTCGTGTGTCAAAGAGACCATACAGACAACACTGCTGCATGTGCAGTATGCAGCAGAGTGGATGACAACATCCAAGAAGACGACCTAAGGTTAAACCAAAGGTCTATTGCTACAGTTATGGTAAGCCCGGCCACAAAGCCTCTCAGTGTTGGGTACCACATAAGAAACCTGTTGGAGTGTGGATACCTAAGACTAACAAATGGTATCTGGATTAAGGATGGTATCTGGATAGTGGTTGCTCAGGACACATGACACGGAAGAAGAGAATAAATGCAAGATTACAGAAAGGAAGAAGGTCCCTTGGTCGTGTTTGGTGGCAGCAAAGCAAGTAAAACTAAAGGTTATGGAACCCTTGGTACAAGTTCCTTAATCTTTAGCAATGTTGCTTACGTTAAAGGGCTTGAACATAATTTACTTTCCATTAACCAATTGTGTGATAAGAACTATGAAGTGGCTTTGACTAATGGCACATGTAGAATCATAGATAAAGGGTCCAAAGAACTCAAACTAGATTAGAAAACATCTATGCAGTAGACTTCAACTTATCATAGTCTGTACAAGTTATATGCTTTTACATTAAGGATGCAGACGACACAAATTGGCCATGACATAAGAGGTTAGCACATCTAAACTTTAAAACAATGGCAAAATTATCCTCAGGCAACTTAGTAAGAGGTCTTCCTCAAGTTAAGTTCAGGAAGGATAAGTTATGCAGACCTTGTCAAGAAGGAAAGCATACTAGAGTAAGTTTCAAACCTGTTAACCAAACAGAGACCACAAGAGTTCTCAAACTACTGCACATGGATCTGTTTGGACCTGGATGTAGAGAGCTTGAGTAGGAAGAAATACACACTAGTAATTGTAGATGATTACTCGAGATATACTTGGATAATCTTCCTGCACAAGAAAAGTGAAACTTGTAGTCTGCTAACTAGGTTCCTTAGACAAGTGCAAAATGAAAAGAGTTTAGATGTAGTAACAATTAGGAGTGATCATGGCACAGAATTTGATCAATCAGGGATTGACAAATACTGTGATGATCATGGCATCAAGCACAACTTTTCTACACCTAGAACACCACAACAAAATGGTGTTGCAGAAAGGAAAAACAGAACACTCATTGCGGCACCCAGAACAATGCTCTCTGATGCAAACCTTTCAAAGAGTTTCTGGGCTGAAGCAGTAAACACTGCTTGTTATGTGCAAAATAGATGCCTCATTAATAAACAGCATAACAAAACACCATATGAAATATGGAAAGGAAAGACACACTAAGAGAGACATAATTGGGGACAAGGATGCCCCAATGCAGACGAGGAGGGCAACCACAAAGGAATGCTTGTCTGCTTGCTTGTCTGCAGACGAGGTCATCTTTCTTCCTCTTTTGCCAAAAGGTCGAAGGACCATCCTTGTCCTGTAGCCATTCTGACAACCCCACTCCCCGTTTCAGATACGATCAAAGGTTTTTGCATCCTCTCTTCTTTATTCTTTCTTATCAAATGGAGTGAATCCTTCCAATAGGAAAACCTGCCTGAATCGGGCCGAAACGATGTGGGACAACTAGTTCTATTAGCTATAGGTGAGACAAGAAGGCTGGCATTGGTAGAAGTCCGAAGGGTAGCTTTCTTGTTCTGGCCCTACTGAGATAGAGAGATTCCATAGGCTGGGGCTTAAAGACTGTCGGTTAGGCGAAGCTTAAGACGTCACTCAGATAGACCAGAGTGGATTCCTTACATGCTTTTAAACTTTAACAGCTTTTCTACGCCTACGCACATGGCATAGTAAGTGGCCGGCTTTCGTACAATCTGACTGTAAATAGAAAAGGCATACTCAGGAATGATGTTGGAGGAAGTTCTTAACAATGCAGGATTCCTCGTCTCATATTCTTTCTCGATTTAAAGCCAGAACCCTAGATAAATGCAACTAATCGTCTTTGCTTAAGCCCTTTTTCTCTCAGCATCTTCTCCGTCGGAGAAGGCATTGTTATTGCTATTCCACTTCATCTCTTTGGGACAGGTGTGTTTAGCTTTTATTTAGGGAAAGTTTTGGTTAGTCGTTAAGAAAGAGTCGAACCAAAGAGGAACAACTCTTTCCAGGCGTGGGCTACACCTTGCTCAAGGGTTCGCCCGTAGGTAGAACACCAAGGGCGTTGTTGCCTTGCCGGCAATGGTTTCCTTCTTGTCCTTTCTCTTTGAACCAACAGTCTGTGACTCTCACCAATCCAAAGGTATCACTGGCCCGGCATCCTGCATGGTGGCAATAGAGTTTTACTCAGGATACGCAGCGATTCCTCTTCCCAAAAGCCTACAAACTTTGAGTAGCCACTCCTAGAAAGCCCGTTGAGATAAGGGTTCAACCATCATCTTACAGAATTTCATTGCAAAAAATCCGATCTGAAAGAGTCCGAACTAAAATAGGGTACAACACTCATGAAAAGTTCGTTGCTGTTTCTATTTTTTCTTTTTCTTTTCGTTGTTGATACCGACAAGACCCAGTCAGATGATGTCTGCTGGTTAGTAGTGAGAGGATTCTTAGTACCTGCATACTCAAGACCGCTAGTTAAAAAACCAAGAATTTTCTTTTCTTTCTTGCTCTCTCTTAGCTCAGGAAAGGAGTCTATCTATCTGCCAAGCTTTGGTAGATTTCCCTCAACGCAATCTACACAAATTCTACGAATCCCTTGGTGGATAAGTTCGACGACTTAGCAGCATTGTGGTTTCTCTTAGTTGGATCTGATCTATAGTTAGAGGACAACACAGACCAAAAGGTTTTGACTGAAAGCAAAGCGAAGCAAGCAAGACCAACTTCTTACGGAGGAGTTTAGGAAAAAAATCTTGATTGCAGAACCTTGCCTGAGGTAAGATTCGCATTTGCAGTTGGATTTTCCTTCATCTGGAGTTGGTAATCTGTAATTCCCCATTGGATTCTCGATGCATAAGTACAAGTGAACTACATATAACTATGAACTCCCTCCCCACTCTTCTGATACCATATATGTACCAACGAGGGTTGTCCCTCACCTCTGGACCCATTATCTCATTTAAAAAGGTCCCTATCGTTTGTATGGAGCCGGTTTCGTTCGGTTATAGCGGTGCAGGGCCGTGTCAGTGGCGTCGCGATCATGGGCACAAAGCCAGAGGAAGTGTGTCACTCTCGGAGTGGTTTGAGCCGTCCAAATCTACTTCCAGTCAAATTGGATAGGAGTGTTTGCTGAGAGTCTGTCTAAGCAGACATATATAAGCATCTTGACTTTACTATTGAAGGCACCTTGGGATCTTTCTGGGTTCGAGTAGAGGGTAGTAGATGTGCGAGGGGGTAACCTATTAAGATGAACCAGGCCAACAATGCATTTTTTCATGGAGACTGACTTTCAGATGTTTACATGTCCCTTTCAAAGGCTTACAAAGCACCTAAGCCTAATGTTGCTGTGAATAAATCCCTTTATGGGCTTAAAGAAGCCTCCAGGCTCAACTATTAGTAGGGGCCTACTCCCGATCAAGTGGAACTTTTGGATGATAGAACAAGGGATAGAAGGAGATCTTTAACTTGGCACGCTAGCCAAACACAAAATTTCGCTCTTTCCGTGACTGGAATTTGCCAGAGCAGGGAGTAGTCCATTGCCGATAGCCCTATATCAGCTCCGTTTATAGCCAAAGAACGATATGCCCATCCAATGTGGAATTGCCCATCAACTGATCTGCTATAGGTCAAGCTATCCGAAATCCCCACGTTGGACCAAGGGCGAATTGTTGCATGAAGGTGGGGAAGCAGGTAAGAGATCGGTGCACCCAGTCATTCTTACTTGACGTAGTATTAGAAAGAGAGCCCTAAGCTCAGTACAAGGAAGAAAGGAAATCTATCTCTTGTCGGTCAGTGCGGTCTCAGTCCTTTCCACAAAACTGAGGTTCGGGCTGCCCTTGTTCTACTCGCCCTTTCCATCCAAAAATCACGGATTCTAAGGGTTTTCCTAGGCCCCGCTTTCCTTCTTTCAGCCGGTGTTCTACCTGCGGGCAAACCCTTGAGCAAGGTGTAGCCCATGTCGGGAAAGAGTTGTTCCTGGCTCCCTAGGTACATTCCGTTTTCTAAAAATCCTGCAGGCCTTTTCAAGTGCATGGCATAGAGTATACATTACTTGCGACTTGCCAATATGTAGATAAGTAAGTGCAAAAAGTCAATGCAAATTCTCAGTGAAAAGTTGTTATAAGCAACTATCTACCTTCTCTATTAAATATGGTCATGTCCATTCCTTCGGAACCTGTGGCTAAAATATCTTTTGCGAGGGCTGTAGTCTCTGAACCGGAACCTGGGAATCTGTCCATGCAAGAAGATCCGTAGCTCTCCCTTGATCTAAAGGATCTCTTTGAGTTCATCTATGATCTTATCATAAGACTTGGCTAATTCGATAGGTGAGGAGAGAAAGCACGCGTTCTTGGACTACTAGTTAAATGAAATGCGATGTTGGCATTCTTTGGTCTTTCTCCATTGTCGCGATGACCCTAAATAAGATATTCTCATAAGATATGATGAGATTAACTATGTAAAATCCACTAGTTGAAATAGAAAACTACCGATTAGATTTCTTTGCTGGAACTACTTGAGCCGAATGAGAGGAAACTTTCACGTCTGGTTTTTAGGGTCCCAATTTCTCTTTCGTTAGGCCCATATCTACAAAACCTACTCTTTTACGGTTATGAGGTTTGTTTGAATATGAGATCCAATCTTGGAATTACAGTATCCCGCTTTTTTTACTACCAAGGCTTCAATACCTTTCGAAATCGAGAAATATCTACTAGAGCAAGTGATATTCGCGAACAATTAGCCGATTTGGATTTGCAAACTCTTATAGAGTCTTAATTGTCGGAATGGAAAGAGTTAGAGGAACAAGGGACCACAAGGAATGAATGGGACGACTGAAAGGTTGGCAGAAGAAAAGATTTTTTGGTTAGACGCATGGAATTAGCTAAGGATTTCATTCGAACAAAAATAGAACTAGAATGGATAGTTTTGTGTCTATTACCAGTTCTTCCACCCGAATTGAGACTAAGCATTCCGATCGATGGAGGTCAATTTAGGAGCCCGGATATCAATGAACTCTATAAAATAGTTATCAAGCGGAACCATCTTCTTACTAAACTTACTAATCTATTAAAAGCAAGTGAAACAGGATGGTGGCATTAGCCTCCTTCAACATTTTCCCTGAATGAATAAGGTCTTTGATGTCATGTTTCAGCCTTAAACACCGGTCCATTTAGGGAGTGCAATAGAGAACCTGAGATCCGATGGAACCAATCAGTCGAAGGACTAAGCTTCGTTTGATCAGCCTCCAAATCACGACGGGCTTGGCTCGTGGTTCCTTCAGCAGGTTTAGCCATTTCATTCCTCTATTACATCCCTGGTTCTCCCCGCCCTTGATAATGAAACCTGGCATTCCCTCACCAAACCCTTTACTCATGATCATGTCAAGGATACTTTGTGGAGTATGCCTTCTGGTAAATCTCCTGGTAACGATGGAGATCTTGTCGAATTCTTTCATCATTACTGGAATCTTGTTGGGGAAGACATTGATTTAGCTCTCATGCAATTCAAAAATACCTTTCATCTTCTGAGGCAAAACAACTTCCAGTCTATTAGCAAGCAACTTGGCTAAGAGTCTATAAAGAAGGTTGCCAAAGCTTCTCTCCTGGACTCACACCCGTAGCACCTGAGAAATGAGGGCTAAAGTTGTTTTCAGGGGAGCCAGATGCATTCTCTTATACTTCTCTATTCAATCCATTGATTGACATCCTTATCTGTCTGCCTTTTTGAGGGTCTCCCCGTACTATGATTTGTTTCATCTTAAGGCCCTTTTCTTTAGGTTTCATTTAGCGATTTCTAGAAGGACATACTCGAGAGATTGGTCGGGGGAAAGCTAGCTTACCCAAGAAATGAAGATGTTCGACGGGTTAGGGGCAGGGTTCAACCCAGTCGGTAGGTTAAGAGGGGATATCGAAACAAGGTAATCTGGCTACAGGCCATAAAGTAGCTCCCATAAAGAGGAAAAGGAGTGCGATTGCACTTCATTTTAGTCCTTGCTTGCTCCAAATCTAACTTTTTGGTCTTTTTTTGGCCTCTTGAAGCCTTATTGCCTCAGACGCCGGCAAGGCTTAATGAGCTTTCCTTTAGGGTAGCTACATTTTACAGTTGTTGTTTTCCTTTTTGGCCGCTTCTTTCTAAGTTGGATATGCCGGCTCAGAAGAAACGGGAGCTCTTGGTTCGGAAGAAACAAGATATGTTAGTAAGGCGGATGTGCGTTCGGATTGAGAGAGAGAGAGAAACAAAGCGTCGATTCTTTTTTGATGCTTTTATACGATTTATGGCAAAAAGTCAAAGCCAAGCGTAGCACGGCAGAGTGCAGCAGTACAATATCGAGGTAGAAGGTCTCCGTTGGACTCTTTCATGAACAGACCGGGCAAGAGAGATTGAAAGAAAAATTCCTATATATATTGCTTATCATTTTCATAAATCTGTCTTTTGGAAAATAGAAGAGGCGTATCTTATAACGCTCATTAATCTTTCACAAAGAACGTCGTACCTATCTATATCAATGAAAAAAGAAGATAGGCTGTCTTTTCTCTATTCTCTTGTGAGTGCGAGCATATAGAAGTCTTGCTTCTCTTTTTGACTTTCCACTTACCAAACGGTATATGGTATAAGGTCAGCGATCGCATAATGGACCTCCTTCTCCAACTAGCAGTTCGTTGATTGGTAATATCATTGATTATTATATTAACGGGAAAAGCAAGCTTCAAAAAGGTTAGGAGTCTGTTCTTGATCTTGAGTGATTGGATCCGCACTCTACTAAGTGAGTAGTTAGGCTTTAACCGCGGATAGAGCCCTTTCCTCTCTCTAAAAAGTTTGAGTAATCAGCTGAAAGTACCCGTGCAGTGCTGTAGCTAACGCATTAAGTATCCCGCCTGGGGAGTACGTTGATGATCTGGTGGTCAAATCCACGAAAGTCTAAACCTACAACCTCGCCTGCCTCGGCTCAATTGTACTACCCTGTGGGAAAGGTTCCCACCCAATGGACTTAGACTTGGCTAAGATTAATATGGGAAGGGGGAAGGGTCTACTTCTGCTCCATCGGAATGCTTTTGGTAGCAGGTCTTTCTATGACCGATATGTACCTCACTAACTATGCACATAGGTATGGATCTATATCACATAAGGTCAATATATGAATCTGCTGCATCCTTTATCTCTGGTCTTGGATCACCTACTAACTATTGCGCAGCGGCAAGGACTGGAACTACCATGTCGGGGAGGGCTGGCCTAACGAGATTAGCATAGCAGGTCTTTTTCATATGAATGGGTTTAAAGAGGCTGGGCTTAGGAGTCCTTTAGAGCAAAAACCAAGCCGTAATAGAAGTTAGGAGCTTAACATGGATTCGTGGGTATACCTGCAAAATAGCTTGCTTAACCACAACAGAACTGCTTTCCGATGGGGTGATTCATGTTCTTCTGGTTACGGATGTTGTGCCACTTGATGTTTCGGGGAGAAGGCCGGACGGAAAACAACAACTGAATCCTACCGACACACCGTTCTCCTCAATAGTTCTTAACTTGTTTGTTAAAAAACCTTAATCTTAGGATTAATCAAATTGAAGATTACAAGCGGTATCCAATTTCCTAGCCAGAGAAACAGGAAATTTCTATTTCTTGCTTTGTGTAGAAGAACGTAACTTTTGCAAAAACCGGGATTTTAGTAGTAGGCGGCATCCCTTCTTAGTTTTGAGTGGACGGAACCATTTTGTTTTGGTTCTCCACATTCTGACAGAAAAGAATTTGCCTCCAGGGACTTAGGCCACCTATGATTCTGATTCAAAGTAGTTCGAACAAGTCCATCTTGCTGGTACACTTCCATATCAGGAGCGTAAGACAAGTGATGGTTGTCACTATAATCGTTGGAATTGGTTGGTCTCTTACTTGCTTCGCTTCGCTTTCCATGCGTTGGGGAATAAAAGTTGAAGCAATGACAAAAACATCGCCAATGGGCCCTCCTACTTTTTCGAAGGCTTTCTTAAAAAAAATTCCTCGTTGAGAAAGTTCGTTACTAGACCACACGATAAGTAACTAGTCTCCTCCCTAAACAGATCTTGTGAATGTCAGGCCCTTCGGGTGTCAGATTTTTGCCAAGCTTCGCATCCTATGTTACGCAGTCATTTTGTTATGTTGAACCGCTCTTACACCAGAAAGAAAAGGTTATGCAAGAAATGAACTTTCGTTCTGCGACGTGGTGGCAGGACCGCTAGGGGATTGGCTCTGGGTGTAGATAGGGGAAATTTTGCAGAAGTCATGCAAATTAATAGGCCCATTTCCTTCTGTTTTGGATGAATGGGGTGGTTTAGAAGGTGCTTTTCGATCGACAGTCCCTCAGAGCAAAGGGTTAGGCAGGTAGTATGGGCCCTCTGACTTCCTCAGATACAGTACAAATGGAATCGAACCTCCTCTCATCTTTTTTCTATTTCTTCATCTTTTACCTACTACATATTCATCACTGTAGGAACTGGGTTCAAGCCTTCCCCAGAAGTCCGGGTAAAAGGTAACCACTTTTTGCTTATTGATGAATGGCATAGTAGGTAAAAAGGCTATTGGTTGCTTGACTTCCTTACCGATGAATGGCATAGTAGGTAAAAAGGCTGTAACAACTCTCACCTATAGTCAGGCCATCAGTCCCGTTTGGTCATTTTCGCCACAAAGAAAGCCCTTCTTCAGTGACCTATGATATGGATTGCCTATCAGTGAGCACAAGCTTCTCGAGAAGGTGTTTAATTTAAGGAGATCATGGCACTAAAGAAAGGATAAGAATGAATGAATGAAATCACTGATTGTTGATTGCTCACTTGACGACATTGCCACCCCTTTGTTCAATGCCCGAACTGACAGTTCATTGGTACCATATGGGAAAAGGCTAAGAAAAGAGCATCCTATAAGTGTGAAGGATTATAGGCCGATTAGTTTATGCAATAACTCGTATAAGATTATTTCCAAGTTGTTGGTTAATCGGATGAAACCCATCCTTCCCTCCCATAGCAGGAGCGATGATCGAGTAGCCCAAATTCCTCCATGAAGTCTCAGAAAGTTTCTGCTATCATTATAAGGCAAATGAATGTCAAATCCAATCCGAACTTAACGTCCTAACTTGGAGATTGATGAATAGGGAACCAACACTCGTGAAATGTAGCTACCTAAAGGGAGTATCTCATTTCAGCCCGCCCGCCCAGTAGTGCTCTTTGAGCTTGATCGCTCCGAGCCGGTCCCGGTAGTCTAAGATCTTCCTGCCATAATTCATGTTGAGAAGTTGGTCCTCGTGCACCTTGCTTCTTTCATTTTAGTATTCGTACTCTTATATGAGGTCAGTAAACAATTTACTAAGCAAAATAAAAAGAAAAAAGGACCCCTCTTTGGTAGGTAAACGAGATCTTATCTAGGAAGTAAGGTATAGGTCCGCGTACAAGTCAAGCTATTAGTAAGGGTGCGGTCCATGGATATGCGATTGTAGCTGGTAGGTTTTCGTTTCACGTATATCTGCTTTTTTCTGCTAGTTTTTCTTTCATTGTTGGCTTTAAGGCAAACATTAGTATGGCGGCTGGAAAGAAAGACAACCTTACCTTCTTTCTAGGGTTTTCCTTCTACCTTATTCAATCTTAAATTCTTTCTACTTTCTCTTAGGTTGTACTTTGTTGTGCTAGGGCGAGCCTCCGTTGCTGTAGTGCTTCCTTCGTTCCGAGCTCCCCATGTCTGGAGACTGAGTTGGCTCTTTTCATGGTTAAAACCTGCTTCTTCACATTCAATGGGAATTCTCTCATTAAATGTGTAATCTCGATATCAAGCCATCCCGTTAGCCCAAAAAGCGATAGGGATGGCATTCTATCGAGATCGATGAAACAAGGAAACAACCTCTTGATCCGAAAATAAAAACAGAACTCTTCTTTACATACACAATTAGAAGTTCTAATCAATAAAAGAGTATAATATGCGTATGAAAGTCAAAAAGTGTGCTTCCATAAGAAATGAATGGTGCCACGAACCAACGAGTTCTGCCGTTAAGAGTTCTTTTGAAAGCTTTCCTTAAAGGCTAAAAAGGAGTCTCTTCTATTCGTTGCTCCCACGCTTAACAGTAGAAATTCTTCCTTCTTCTGGATGGATCTGACTGACCTAGGTACCTCGACCCAGCTGACCTTCGTAACTGCTCTGAATTTGGAGATTGGATCGATCAGTGTGGTTTTATTGATATGGGGTATTCGCGGCCACGCTTTACATGGGCAAGAGTCACTCCGGGTAAGAAAAGGCAGGGAAGCACCCGTACTTAATACTTAATTTGATTCTCCCTAACTTGCATAGCGACGTTCGAAGGTATATCATAAAAACTTATCTCGGTGCATATGATGGAGTTAATATTCCCGGCATATGGAAGGCTTCCCTAGCGTTCCTAGTTATCTCGAAAGTGTAGGTCTAAAGACGACGTCACGATCAAGACTTGTAAAACTTTACTTTAATTCGTGCACGTACAGAACTAATAAAGAACTCAAGCAATTCCTAATTTAAAATCCATTTTAAAAATTCCCTTCCTTTAACTACCAGACCATGAATATACAACCAACTATTAGTAGGCGCATTAGCTGTTGCCCTGGTTGTTGGCGCTTGCAGTTATTGAATTGTGACCGCCCTTCTCACGAAGCCATACATGGACGTTACTGCTCATATAGCTCCCACCCAGTAAGCAGTTAGCCTTCCTATACAAAGAATGGAAGTGTTGATTGATCGACATCAAATAGAAGAATTAGGTTTTTTCTTTTTATCAATAACATGTTCTCAGAAACCATTTCACATAAACCTATAGATCTCCTCCCACCTAGAATTAGAATACCTCAAAGAAAGATCATTATAGAAAATGTAAAATATTTGATAGAATCCATTTCGGGAACGTAGAAAAAAGAAGAAGAAGAGAAATTCAAATGTTATAAAGAAAACATTACTTGATTAGTCTCGAGCCTTCTGTTGGTCGCCTTTGGAAAGGTCTTTCAAAGCAAGACGGCGATGGATACTAAAATAACTTAAATTCAAAGAAGGATTAACAAAGGATCCATGGACTTACTTGGCTTGGTCCCAGGTTACCATTGATCCGAGAGAAAGGGAAATAAAATTCTTTAGGTTGATGTCAGAACCTCATTGACTCTAATAGAAAACGGTTGTGTTACCTTGGTTTAAAGCTTGGGAAGGGTGTCCTCGTCACAAGAATGTTACGTTAGTCAGTAAAATCTTATGGCATTTTTGGTAGGCCGGAAACGGCGCTGCTACTTGTTTAGAAAGAGCTGTTCTCGGTTCAACCTCACCCCTGCTAAATGCTCAAAAGTGGAAGTCGGATTATTCAAAACAGGCCTTCTTCATTCTTGTACCTGGCATTCTCTCATGAACCATATCACACCCCCACTCCAACAAAAGTTTCTAACATTCGTACTCCTCGGTCTGCTCACGGCTACTCTTTAGTACGCCCACTTCTTCTCTTCGGTTGAATGAAATGTTTCGACTTCTGCACTTTGCCCACGGGTTTGTAGGTGGGATAGATTCCCCGATGATGAACTTGGTATTGAAACATGTGCAGCCATAGCAGTTTGATATTTCCCTCTTTCTTTAAGCCGGTGGCGAAGGACGAAGACAACAAGGTAATTAAATTGAGTGAATTAAGCTTTCTCGAAAGTCGAGAAGAGATGAGACAAAGCTAAGTATAGGTGCTTCAGATTCTCGAAGAACCTTTCCGAATAAATGGATTTCATGTCATTGAATCAATTTTTTGTCTCGGTCTCGCCCCGCTACTCAACCAATGGGAGAAGGAAACCCATATCTGTTATTGACCCTAGTCTATTTTTGTTGCGAAAGGACATGGCTCTCTAGTCCAATAGTGCTTATCGGGCAAGATGAAGAATGTTGGCTTTATTCGAAGGAGGAAAGCATGATGGGGAGGTCAACTGCTTGCAGAGTTTCATTTCTTGGTCTAAATCTCTCTATATAATCTAGTCCGCAACCCCCTGACCTCATGAATTCCTATATCCGCCGGCATAAACATACACGGATGCCCCTTCGTCGAGCTTTGTTTTTCCTAGCTACTCTGGTCAAGCCTATTACCGTTACTCTGAGTCTATACTAAAAACAAGAAGGATTGTTCTGGAAAAGCCATAGCAAGTGAGCTGGGCTTTTAAGCTATATTGTTCCCGATCCGTTTTCTACTCTTGAAAGCGAGGAGCTGTAGGGCTGGTCCGTGATTCCCTCTATCAGTAGAGTGCGCGCGCTGAATCTGCCTATTACCCTTCTTTTTGGTTCCGGATGATCCTCAGTAAGTACTCTAAAAACTTGAAAATGGCTGTTCACATTGCAAGATGTGATCTGTCCTTGTCCAGTATTAGATTTAGCCTGAAGAAAGGAGGAACTTATATACCCATTTGTTCACTATCTTATGGGTCCTTGGTCCCAGTCAATCTCTATAGCCTCCATGCGGGTTTGAAAGGAATGATTTGTCAACTCGAAAGATAGGTCATTATCAGTGTCCCCATCAGAAGAGGCTGCATAAGCAGCTGAATCTAAAGAGGAGAAGTAGTCAAGAGAGAGGACCAATTCAAGAAATGAAAGGTAGGCACTACTATTTTTTTATACGCAGAAGAGGAGCAGATGAAGCAATTGTAATAATCAGCTAAAGCGGAGCCCAGTGCTGTTGTTTCTCTCTCTCAATCCGAACCCGCATCCGCCTTACTAACATATCTTGTTTCTTCCGAACCAATAGCTCCCGTTTCTTCTGAGCCGGCATATCCAACTAAGCATAGAAGCTTTCCTTGCAAGACAGGTTATTGACTAAAGCAGTGATTACGATTACAGAATCTCTCTTCTCCGGTCTGTCTTTCCTCAGTTCTTAGCTTGGAGAAAGACCAGTCTCACTCCCCAAGCAGTTGATCTTAGTTCCTTTTCTATTGTTAGCACCGCCTCCCAAGGGGTCGATTTGTCGACCACTTACTTTAGGAGAGTTTGAGCTGACTAGTTATTAGCAAGGTTGAGTTGATATTTGTCATGATGACCAAGTTTATTACATAAGCTTTGTAAGTGAGTGAGCCCACCGTTGTGAGGAAAAGGAGGAATGGAACATGAGTTTATTCTCTTCTTTCTTCCTTCGAAAGTCCAAAGATGATTCAGGGTGAGCTTCACAAAGCCACTTTGGTCGTCTGTGATGGTTTTACCAAGTTTGTTTGTATTATGGCTTTTCTGTTTGTGAAAAGCTTTTTCAGGTTAACAAGGAATATGGGTTGTTTGGCCACTACTTTCTGTTTAAAGCAATGTGCCTCTTCCCTTCAAAAAACCAATGAGGGATCGACAAGAGAGGGCATTTATCCACTCTTTCTTTGAGGAAGAAAACGGATGCGATTACCTCAACGGCTTTCTAAAGGCAGCTCAATCCCTTGCGAACTAGCAGTTTGAGTGGAGGAAGGTGTGGGTAGCTAGATGTTAGGAGGCCTATCGGGTTGTCTAGTTCCAAGTCATCCTTTGCTTCGTTTCCTTCCTTTAACTATGTCTCAGGTCCTTTTGATTCGATTTCGTGAGTTCGGTCAACAACTAAGACTCAACTAAGGCATGAGTAAGTCGAAGGCGAAGAGCTTCAACTG
The DNA here is from genome assembly GCA_035668315.1 of Drosera spatulata. Classification (NCBI taxonomy): domain Eukaryota; kingdom Viridiplantae; phylum Streptophyta; class Magnoliopsida; order Caryophyllales; family Droseraceae; genus Drosera; species Drosera spatulata. The sequence goes on from JAOVYX010014157.1 coordinate 27,223, forward strand.
CAATTGCTTGTTCTTTCTTTATTGACCGATAAAGAGATTCGATTTGAGTTTAGATAAGCGCTAGTCATAACAAACTTCTTTCATTAAAAGACTCCCTTCCTTGTCTTGCTCCCTTACCAATAGAATAGAATAGAAGAACGTCATTAAACTTAAGTCATTTTGATCAACATCAAGTGGACTAAGTTTTTGTGTTTAAACTGGCGTTCCTCACTTCTAAGCCTCGTTCACGTGCCAATAGAAAAAAATTGAATAATAGAAGTAGAATGCTACTACTTAGGTCGATTGAACGAGAGAAGCCACCCAAAGCCTATCAATAAGGACTAGTCTTCCTTCTTCAACCAGCCCTAATTGAGAGCATCATTCTACACGTACTAAGTCCTGATTGTTGGTAACCCCGCCCCTGAGGGGGGCAGGTGGTCAATTCAGTCTAATATATCAAGAGTCGGGATAAGCAGGTTCGAATCCTTACACCTTAGCTAGCTTTGGGTGACGTATACTCTTACTTAGCTTTGCATTCTAAGCGCAAACGAGATAATGTTCTATATCCTATGAGTATGAGAAATTGCAAGGGTAACATTCACAGCCATGCCAGTAGCCGAAATCTCATGATTCCAACTGGTTTAAGTCTTGAGTGTTGTAAGAGAGATCTTTGCTTTTCGTTGAGCTCTTTTCCTTTCCGTTGCGTTTAGCTAGGCTGGGATCCTAATAACCTCTTTAGTCTAATTCCTTCCTCTTCCCGAGGGGATCCTTATTGGTGGACTCAGCTTGGTCATTCCCTTGTGGGTAAAAAGGATTGGATTTCTCATGGTCTGAACTATCAATCACTTATGAAACTTAGGAACAAGCAATAAGGACTTTCGTTAGTGTTAGACTGCGTCTTTCCTTAAATTCTGCTTTAAGCAACAACTAACAATCGACATTCTAGGCAGCCCTAACTCCTTTTTAGGTGTGGATAGCCAGAAGTCGGTAACGAGTCGCGCATGTACCTCAGTCACCGGTGGGCTCGGAGGAGGAGCAACACGAATTTTAATTTATAGTACATTGCCAAGCTTACTAAATTGAAAGGACAGGTCACTCACTCCCTTAAGAGAAAAAGAAGATTGACTGCTTTCAGTTCTTTGATGAATATCTATTCTATTCTCTAGACCCCTTTTTTCTCCTACAAGAACCTCGTCTTCTACATGAACGGAATTCTCATAACTTGACTTTAGACCTAGCTGCTGTTGAAGCTCCATCTACAAATGGATAAGACATTTGTCTTAGTGTATAGGAGTTCTTGAATGAAAAACTTAATAAGTCAATTTAACTCAATTCCAATTGAATAGGATGAATAGTAAGTCATATGTATTTAGGAATGACCTCCTTACTCTATATTATGGACAAGACCTGTCTTATAGTTGAAAAATACTAATTGACGGCTTCTAGCAAACTTATTCCTACTAAATACTGTAACTTCAAACAATGAAAAAAAAAAAAATTCCTTGTTAGGGACCTTAATTGTAACATAATCCTTGCAACAATAGGGCATAATTTTTTAGGGTTTTTGTCATATAAGTCCCTGAAATTTTCGTTAATTTCAAATAAGTCTTTCAAATCTTCATAATTCTAAACCAGTCCTTCAGATTGTTATGTATAGGACAAAATAATTCATTTCTTCTCTTAAAAACTTTATTATTCCAATTGAGTCCCTCAAATATTTATTTTAAGATAAATAATCCTTGTTTTTTCCACCAAATAATTATATTTATTATTATTTTCAAATAATTATTTAATTTATCGAAAAAGATGAATGAATTAAATGTAAACTAAAGATATTCTTAAAATATCACAATTATATTGTAAGAATTAAAGAAGATTTGGCTTGAATGGATCCTTTTTTTTTTCATAAATCAGGATTCGAGAGAATAATTTGGAATTATAAAGATTTGAAGAACTTTTTGAAATTAATAAAGATTTAAAAGACTTATACGAGAAAACCCCAATTTTTAATAGGATACATGATACCATGTTTAGCTTCCCTACACAAACAAAGGACACTAGTCTCCCATTGCGACTCAGAATCAGTCAAGTTTCACTCAAACACATGGCTAGTAGCATAGCATATCCCATGGCAACTCATTTGATGTCGTCGCAAGCGTTCCCTTTCAAAATACAAATGTCTCTACAAGTGATTCAAAACTAATGGAATTTATAGGACAGATGAATTACTGTTTTATGATTACTATAGCAGCCAAAGTTTTTTTTTTTTTTTTATAGTAATTCTACTATATTCGAACCTCACACCTAATGATTAGTCGGATCGACTTCATTCCACAAGTCACTTTAGAAGTGATGATAATTTGTGCAACTCATAGGTATACAAAATAAAATCAATAATCTCACCTGAATTATGATTACACAAAATAAAGTGAGATCGGGAGCAAACTCAAACGGAACAAATTCGTGCTGATGACTTGTTATAATATAATAAAACCAAACCCCTACTGGAAAACGAATACCATAAGTAAAAGTAAGGGAATACTTCGGTAAAATGCTTCGTCTTTCCATTAATTCTTTGGAAATTAATATAATGTGTGTAAATCCTCCTTTTATACACTAAAAAAAATATAATGTGTGTATTATATCAATACAAGCTATATAATCATTCTCCACCCATTATCTCTCCCATTATCTCTTATCAATGCGTGTGGGGTTTTGAGGTTAGACAAACAACCAACCCAGCCACCATATTATAACAAAATAGTAGTTTTTATCTTTAATATGCTTGACGCATAAAAGATATACCCATTTGTCATTGATTATCTCCTGTTCATTTTTCCTTTCTTTTGAATGCTTTCATCATATCCATTTTTAATCGTTTATTGTTATTGTTTCTCCAACTTTTGATTTTTTTATTTTTTTTCCTCGGACTAAGATTTTTTTGATAAACCTACCTAGGTTGGGAATTTTTTATTCCGTCTCTAATCGGTCCCAAGTCCGGATAAAATGATGAGGGTTGTGTGTTAGGTAGCTAACAGCCAACACGTAAAAAGTCCTGTTGGATCTCTTAACATGAATACGACTTGTGAAAATTTCCTTGGGGCGTACCTCAACAGCGACGCGTTGCACGGCCTGAGTGCTTAAAAAAATGAGCAAATGCCGCAACATCGACGCCCGGATGCAGTAAAAAATGAGCAAGGGTTCCAGCATCACGGACGGACATGGTTAAAGAAATTAGTCCAAAAAAATAGAGTTCGTTTAGCTAGTTGGAACATTGGACCTTGAATGGAAAACTTTTAGAGATAGTAAACATAATGGTTAAAAGGGGGATTCATATCGTTTGCTTACAAGAGACGAAGTGGACCAGAAATAAGGCTAAGCTTATTCAAAGTACGGGATTCAAGCTATGGTATTGCGGTCAAAGTCGTACTAGGAATGGAGTTGGTACAATTATGCGTAAAGAGTTGGTAGAAAATATGATTAGTATCAAGCGTTGGAGAGATAGGGTGATTTCTATTAAGGTGTTGATTGGGAAGGAAGTGATTAATGTGGTAAGTGCTTATGCCCGCAAGTAGGTCTTGGAGAAGATGCTAAGGTTCAGTTTTGGGAAGACATGGATGAAGTAGTACAGTCGATCCCTGAGAGAGAAAAAGTCTTTATTGGTGGGGATCTAAATGGACATGTCGGTGAGAAGAAAGATGGTTACTGAGAGGTTCACGGAGGATTTGGTTTTGGTGAGAGAAATGTAGAATGGAGAAATATATTGGATTTTGCTGTGACATATGACTTTATGGTTGCAAATACCTTATTTAAAAAAACGTGAAGAGCATTTGATAACCTTTAAGAGTGATTTATGCAAGTCTCAGATTGATTACTTTCTTATGAGGAGAAGAGATCTGAAGGATTGCAAGGACTGTAAGGTTATCCCACGAGAATGTTTGACCACTCAGCACCGTTTGTTAGTTATAGATGTATTTCTGTCTCAAATAGAAGAGAAGAAGAAAACAAAATGTAATCTCATAAGGACAAAATGGTGGAATTTAAAAGAAGATGAGCAAAAGTTTTTCAGAGAGAGGTTGTTGAGAGAAGGTCCATGGACATTTGACGGGAGTGCATGTGAGATGGTGGATGCGATGGCTGATTGTATCCGACGTGTAGCGAAAGAGATATTAGGACAATCTAAGGGCCAACCACCGTTGGATAAAGAGGGGTGGTGGAGGAGTAAAGAGATTCAAGATAAGATAAAGTATATGAAAGAACGTTATAAGGCTCTGTTTAAATGTCATAGTGATGAAAATTTGGAGAAGTATAGGCGCGCAAAAAAAAAAGCTAAATATGATGTGAGCGATGCGAAGAATAAATCGTATGAAAAGTTATATGAAAGACTGAATACAAAAGAGGGGGAAAAAGAAGTCTTTGAGTTAGCTAGATCAAGAGACAGAAGAACTAAGGATTTAGGTAAGGTAAAATGTGTTAAGGACGAAGCCGAGCATATTTTTACTGCTGATGAGGACATTAAGGAAAGATGGAGAGAGTATTTTGACGAACTCTTTAATGGCAAAAGGGAAGTACCCCTGAATGAAACAAGTGGGAATGTAGATGTGATGATGAACCGATGTTATTTTTGTGGCATTAGGACAGAGGAAGTTAAGAAGGCTTTACAGCGGATGAGCTCAAGAAAGTCTATCGGTCCAGATGAAATCCCGATCGAAGCTTGGAAATGTCTTGGGATAGAAGGAGTTAATTGGTTGACAAAACTCTTTAA
>JAOVYX010014168.1:0-31962 GCA_035668315.1 Drosera spatulata
ATGTCCAGTTCACTAGATTGGGACAAGATAAAATGGTAAATGCAGAAGGCCTTGAATTCATCTCCGCTTGTACTCTCTGCCTTCATATAGAGCTGTATATTTGAGGTCATGCCGCTCTCGATATTACTGACAGTACCATCAGTTGAAACATGAATCGCAGGAGAAAGCAAACATCGAGAGAGGGAACAGAGATCTTTTTCTCGACCAGCCCGAACTGTCGCTTCCTCCTGTGAGCTAGTAGGCCTCATACTATAACTATCACAATGTAATGGAACACGTAGTAGGAGTAAGAATACCGATTGGCATAGCATAACTATATGAATCTATAATATTCTTTTTTTCCCTGGGGAACAGTACATCTTCATCTACAAGTTCATAGCACCAATCAAGAAGTGCAACCGCTGTCGTTGCGTGAAAAAAAAAATGCGGTGTAGGTGAAAGGGGCAGGAAGAATAGGCTCACTGCCAGCAGAACCATAAAGCCAGGGTTGCCTTGCCTATGAGGTCGAAGACTAAGACCTTAGACCTAACTTTGTACTACCAAGTTTCCATTGCAACGAAATAATTTGGGCCACCAGAGCAAGCCGCCCCTCGAGGAGCTTAGAAGCAAAATTGGCTCCGGAGGCAAGGAAAATGTAACGAGATATGATCAATTTGTTTAATAATGGGATATTGATTATTTGTTAAATAATGGCATAATAGATAAATCTTTCTTTTTTATAAAATGAACATTGAATTGTAAACAAAAAATAAAAACAAAAAAATCATTTTTAATGGTTTTTTATTTGTGAAATTCCCTATAAGTACTATTTTAGTGATTTATATCCAAAGAGATACAACCATTCAACTTAATTCCCAAGGGGGTACCCCCACCTCGTGTTCTCCTCCTTTCATTTCCAGATCTGATCTCGTCGTCCATCATCACTGCTCCATCTCCTTGCCCACCACCACTACCCAATGTTGTCGCTCTCCGTCGTCGTCACCGTCACTATAATAACACTACCCAATGATGATTGACTCAACGAAGATCAAAGTAGAAACGAAAAACACACAATTTATAGTGATTCAGACTCAAATCAGTGTTAACTAATTGATTTGAACTTAATCCACTCTTCCTCTTGTTAGCAGTATACTAACCAAGAAGGAAATCCACTAGATCATCTCGGATCACAGTTCAACAGATTCAATTTTTAGGATCACTCAACAACCTTTACAAACAATCAAAGTTCAACAAATTTATCACCAGATGATCCCCACAGGATTCACCAACCAATCTCAACAGATTGGCAAAAGGAAGGCACTCACAAAATAAGAAGACTTGCACCAGTCATCGGCTTTATCATGATGTTCCTGAGAAAACTGATTCTTGATGAATACTTGAAATTTTTTTCTTGATAAGGAGAGAGAGAGAGAGACTTTGATCGCTTTGGTCCGAAAATGTGAATGAAGAAGTGAATTCATTTGTTGCTTTCTCTCTGTAGTTCTGTGCCTCATATAGACCAAAGTTTGAGGCTTGCTCTCCAATCAACCCTCAATTTCTTTGTCAAAAGGTCATATGGCGTGTCTTCTTTAACTTTGACAGAGTCTTCAATAGCAGATAAACGTCTGAGCAGATATCTTCCAGAAGTCTGATTCAACCCGTCTGATCTGTTGCTAACAGTCTATAGACCTGCTCGAATTACTCTGAGAACTGGTCTGATCACAAGTATGTTGATACTCACAATTTCACTGTCTCAGACATGATTACCACAAAACCTATAAGTCTTATCTGTTGCTAGACTACCTATTCTGTTCAGAGCTTCCACTGAAGATTTATCTAATCTTATAACAACTGTTTTATCTAGAGCGTTTGCCAGATTGTGGCAGTCTGATATCCAGCGTCTGACAGAGTGCCTATTTACTTTAAGCACACTTGATCACACATGTTAATAATCCTTTGCTTAATCAAATCCAGTAAAATACTTTCAATCTCCCCATATTTGATGAATTTCAAAGAAAAAACTTAAACAGGTAGAATCAATCAGTTTCAGAATAATACTTAACACGTCATTCATGCATAACAAAAGATAGCATTTGATTATATCAAAGCAGATGGACAAACTACAAACTTATAAGGCCAAAATAGTAGTCTAAGTCTAACTACTTAAACTAGTCAACTCCCCCTTTTTTTATTTGATATTCATTAAGTATTTAGGGTGGTGTTTTCGATGACTTTATAAGTTGAAGTGTTCTAATATTTTCTTGATTCCCTCTTCAACTCCTATAGTCACTTGGGACATATGACATGTGTCAGACTTGATGTCCAAGATCTGATCTCGGCCGGAGAGTCTTCAAAGGTCTTCACCTTTGTAAAAGTCTCCTCTACCCTGAGCAGAGTCTGTTTCACCTTATCTGATGTGTCCAACTTGTGCTTGATTAGAAGTTCGTTGAACGTAGCATCACTCTGTCTAAGATCCTGAAGCTCAATTCCCATATCATTCACAAATCTATCCATGAGTCTTCTGTCCGCTTCAACTTGGGCTCTACTAAGATAGTCAGTCTGCTTAATTTAGCCCTCTTGTTGTTGTCTACATGGAAGATCTGATCCGTCATCTTTACAACCTTCTTGTTCATCTGGACTGCAACTGACTTTATAATCTCCTTAACAGACTCGATCATTTCTGTCATCTTTTCCTCCAACAGAATCTCATTAAACCCTTTCAGTTCATCTGAGATTCCTACAATTAGCATAAGTTGTTTGCCCTTGTCTGTGTCTTTTCTGGCTGGTGAGCCAGACTGTTGATGTTGTGTGGTTGTCTCTTTGATGATGGTGGTGGATTGGCTGTCTTTTTTCTGATGGTGGTGGCGTTCGTGTCAAAAATCTACTTTGGGATCAGAGCTGCTCCTCAATGTCGTCCTTTGTTAGATCAACAAAGTAGTCTGCATAATGCTCAGGGTCTTCTTCTTCACCACCCTCATTCTGATGTTGTACCTCTGTCTATCTTGGCTGAGCAGATGACGAGGGCTGCTGTTCGTCAGTGTTCGGCTTGATTGGATATTTCAAGGCATATTGAGACATCACTATGTCCTTGACTTCCTTGTTCAGTTAGTGTAGCCTTGCCTTTGCTACGTGACAGACGAGCTTCCATGCTTCAGGTGAGTATTTGTGGTACTCACTACCTTTCTAGATCTCCTCTACTGATTGACAATGGCTTTTTGAACGTCAATCCCAATCCCTCCGATTAGGCTGAATCCCCATCTAACATATTTTTCAGTGTCGTCATTGTACATTCCACTGGCTAGGCCTGCTTCTCATTTTCTCATATGTATCTGCAGGAGCATTTTTAACTCGTCTGGCCTCTTCTGTCTGTGGCGTTCTTGATGAAGTCTGATGGACTATTAGATTGTCTTGATGAAGTCTGGCTTGTTGTCATCTGAGCTCTATGTACAGTAGTATGAGGATTTCATCTGTTCCCTAAGGATTTAAGTGCGTTTTGCGCGTCTGACTATAGGGACATGATCTTCAACATCAGACTCTTCTTCTTGTTCTTCCACCGGAGCTAGAGGTACCGTCTGAGTAGGAAACAACCCAGCTGTGTCTATCTTCCTTTTCTTCTGCTGAGGCTTTGCCAGGGCAAAGTCTGAGGACACTCCCGCCTCTGGCTTCTTGAAAGAAATAAACTTATCTTCAGTGAAGGGAGTACTAGATACCCCTTCGACAGAGTTAGTTTTTTTTAAAAACACGCTCAGTATTCTTGCAAAGCATCTTTTGTGGGCAGAATGCTTTCCAATATCTTTGATGTGCTTCATCAGAAGTCCCATCAGAATAGTTAGTCCACTTGGGTCTTGATGACGATAGCACACATCAGCTTCAGATGAGCTGTGGAGACTTGATCTGTAGATATGCCTTGACTCATTAAGCATTTCTTGATGATCAGCGCCAGAGCCCCATGCTCATCCGAAAAATTCTTTACCAGAATCTTTCCAAACGGAATGGTTACATCACCCATCATTTTCTTATAGCCCTCAAACATGACTTTATCTGAATGCTCTGTTACATCTGAAGCATTGAGCCCGACCGTTGTGCTGAACTCTGATGTCATATTGTCTTGTAGAACAGCGTTCTGAATCATGTCCTTCACATGATCATAAAAGAACTCAGATGTAGCACTGAGAATGTCCTTCAGCCCTGTGAACAGCAATAAATCTAGTATCCCAGGGTACTAGGGATACGCAATCCTCAGAGCAGCAAAGTTCACTGCCAGACCTATCTAAAATCCCATGGTGTTTTTCTGTGTCTTAGATTTTGGTGCCATTGCTATTTGTTTTGAGAGAGAAAGAGAGAGGGTTGATTGGGGTTTGTCTGCAGGTGTGGATTTGAGAGTTAGAAAGAGTAAAGGTTCATTCCTATCTCCTCAATCCCCTTATATAGTCTCAATAGGCAATCAATTAGGTTAGATTTACAAACACACAAAGAATTTCAAACGTTTGAAATTCTGACAGACGGGACATAAAGATTTATCTTTTTTTCGTAAAATCACTCATTATGGTAGGTTTTACGACATGTTTTGGGACGGCACATGCTTTTGGTCATCGCATGCAGTGTTGTTGATTAATTTCACTTAACCCCCAAACACACTCAATCGCATTAATTCACACTTTATCATTGATCATAGACACTAATTCGATTTATCTTCAGATTTACTAATCGCATTAATTCGTCTTTCAAAATGAATTAAGTTTAATTATGCAATCCCCAATTAGAAATAATCAATCAAGATTTCTCCCCCTCAATCAATGCACTCAGATAAATCAAAAAGACTTTAGACATTCAAGCAATCAGAAATACGAGTTGTAATAAATGTTACCCATATACAGTCAGCATTTCTTTTCAGACGAGTTTGGTCAGACCAGATGAACATGTTAGATCTTCATATGAGTTCTCATCAGATGAGCTCCCATCAAAATCGTTGACGTCTTCTGATCTGCACACATTTAGAGAAACCAAATTAGTCATCTAGAGTGATTAAACCCAATTGTTCACAAATAAAATTAAACCTTTTTTCATCTAAGGTCTTTGTAAAGATGTCTACTAATTGTTCATCAGTTGGGATAAAGTATAGAGACACATTTCTTTTTTGAACATGATCTCTAATATAATGATGACGAACATCTATATGCTTAATACTTGAATGAAAAACAGGATTCTCTGAGATGACAGTTGTAGAAGTATTATCACAATAAATGGGACAAGATTTAATATCAAAATCCATAGTCAGATAGTTGTGACTTCATCCATAGTATCTGAGCAGCACAGCTTTCAGTAGCCACATATTCAACCTTAGAAGTAGATATGGCAACTGAGTTCTACTTTTTGCTAGACCAGGATACCAAATTATATCCTAAGAATTAACACGTGCTAGTAGTGTTATTTCTATCAATTCTACATCCTGCAAAATCAGCTTCAGAAAACCCAATAACATCTGAAGTAGGCAGATTAGGTAACCGGATACCCATATTGGGAGTTTTCTTGAGGTATTTGATGATCCTCTTAGTTGCAGTCAAATGAGATTATTTAGGATGTGATTGAAACCTTACACATAGACACATTGAAACTATTATATCACGTCTGCTGATAGTCAGATAGAGAAGTCATCCAATGATATCACGATACTTGGTAGCATCAACAGATTTCCCATTCACATCTTTGTCAAGTTTGACGGAAGTGCTCAATTGGAGTTTTCATATGGGCAGATGACTTCATCCCATATTTTCTCAAAATGTCTCTCAGATATTTTATCTGAGAGATGAATAAGCTATTATCCATCTGTTTTACCTGAAATCCAAGGAAATATTTTAATTCTCTCATCATGCTAATCTCAAAAGATGATTGCATGAGTTTAATGAATCTCTCACATAATTTAGGGTCTGTAGATGCAAAGATCATGTCATTTACGTGTATTTGTACAAACAGAAGCTTCTCCTTATGTATTTTAGTAAAGAGGGTAGTATCGATGACTCCCCTTCTTAAATTTTTTTCAGTAAGAAAGTCTGAGAGAGTGTTATATCAAGCTCTGGGGGCTTGTCTGAGCTCGTACAGAACTTTACTTAACCTGTAGATGTGGTCTGGATCTTCAAAGCCAGGAGGTTACTTCTTCTTGAAGTCTTCCATTCATGGAAGCACTCTTTACGTCCATCTGAAATACTTTCATGGTTTTTGAAGTAACATACACCATGAATATTTGAATACCTTCTAATCTGGCCACTGGTGCAAAAACATCATCAAAATCAATTCCCTCCTCTTGAGAGTAGCCTTGAGCTATCAGTTTGACTTTATTCCTTATGATAATTCCTTCTTCATCCATCTTATTCCTGTAGATCCACGTTTCATAAATGACTGGATGGTATGTTGGTTTAGGGACCAGATTCCAGACATTTAGTCTGGTGAATTGGTTTAACTCTTCTTGCATTACGTCTATCTAGTTCGAGTCTGTTAGTGCTTCAGACACGTTCCTAGGCTCCATTTTTTACAAAAAGGAAGAGAGAGATATTCATTACTTGTTCTAGATCTGGTCATTCTTAGTACATCCTTGTCTTCGATTATCAGATCAGCAGAGTGTGGCTTTGGCCATCTGGGTTCAGACATCATCCTTGATGCTTTTGATATCATAGGATCTTCAAACATTGTATGCCCAGGTTGATCTGTTTGGTCAGGCACCAGATTTGATAATGGGTCTGGATAGGTAGTATCTGTTGTCATACTCTGTTCATCTGGTGTCTCTATTGTAACTTTATTTGTATGACGTATGTCTGTCTGTTCAGCATTGTCTGACTGTGTATTAATCTGCACATATTTTTCATCAAACACATAACCTTCTCTCTCCGAAGAAGCGTTAATTTCATCAAATGAAACATTAACAGACTCTGCTATAGTCTTAGTTGATTTATTATATATTCTAAAAGCTTTACTCATCACAGAGTGACCCATAAAGACGGCTTCATTAGATTTAGCATCGAATTTATGCAGCTACTTTTTATTATTGTCCTGCATGTAACACTTGCAGCCAAAAATATGAAAATAGCCAAGGTATGAAATTCTTCCTTTTCATAACTCATAAGACGTCTTCTTGAATGCCTTATGGATCAAAGTGCAATTCTGAACATAGCATGATGTATTTACAGCTTCAGCTGAGAACATCTTTGGAAGATTAGCTTCAAGCAGCATTCTTCTAACAGCTTCTATCAGAGTCAGGTTCTTTTTCTCAGTTACACCATTCTGTTGAGGGGTTCGAGGGACAAAGAAGTTATGTTGAATCCCATGGTCATCGCAATATTGCTCAACTTCTCTTCTATCAAACTCAATTCCATGATCATTTTTTATAGCGATCACACTTAATCCCTTTTCATTCTGAACCTGCCTAAAAAATCTTGTTAGTACAACATGTGTCTCTCTTTTAGATAGGAAAAAGAAAAGTCAAGTATATCGTGAATAATCATCGATAATGACAAAGATATACTTCTATTTATTAAAGCTCCGAGTATCTATTGAATCATAGAGATCCATATGAAGACGCTGCGGAGGTTCAAAATTAATCTGATCACGCTTATCCTTCTGACTAGACTTAGTTTGCTTGCCTAACTGGCAAACAAACCTTACCCTTCTCATAGGATATTGATGGAAGTCCTTTTATCAGATTCTTGGAAGATAGTCTGGCCATATACTTGAAGTTCCGATGTGTCAGACTTTTGCGCCAGAGCCACATTGTGTCTTCAGACTGTTTACTCATAAAACATGAGTCAATCTGCATAGGATAGTTGAAGTCAACCACGTATTCGTCTCGTACTCTAATTCCTGCAAGCTTGACAGCGTTATTAGACACTTTTTTCACTTGGCATAGATTATTGCGAAATTTAACCGTATGCCCCTTGTCACATAGTTAACTGATTGAGAGCAGATTATGTTGTAATCCTTCAACATACGCCACATTGCTGAATGTGGCAGCACCTGTACCGAGGGTTTCGTATCCTCTACTCTCATCAGTGCTACTATCATCATCACAACTCGTGGTCCGTTCTTACTTTTGTAATCTGATAGCCGTGATTTGTCAGCAGCCATATATCTAGAGCACGCATTATCCAAATACCAGATTTAAGGTTGATGTCCCTGCAAAATAGATGTTTATTTTATGTATGATCCCCATTTATGTTGTGTCCAGGAGGTTGGTTAAAAGACCCTTAGGTACCTATATCCATTTCCATTTCAGAGTTGGATAGATCAGCAAGTGTCAGCGATATAACCATGTTTATAGCACAAGTAACATTTGGAGAGACTGACTGGTCCGACAGCCTTTAGAGCCTTTCCATGAGATCAGACCTCCCCCTCAGACTAGACCTTGTTGCCTTCTGGCGATACTGAGCAGATCTTTCCCTCACTCTATGCTGATATACCTTATAAGAATCTTTATCAGACACCTTCTTAGGTTTTGTCCAGCTGAGTGTAGATGCTTTGTCATGATCTATCTTTCCTTGAATAGATAAGCTCGTGCATGGCACAGCTGATGTCTTTTTAACTTAGGTTGTCTTTTCAACAAATTTAGTCTGTGGGGCCAGAGAAAGTTTAGTGGTTGCCTTAACAAACACTATGGGTGAGGACTTCCTCAATCTAACCTTTTCCAGTGGATTCAGGTCACCACACCCAATACCCTCTTTTAAGGTCCCATTGAAAGTAATCTGATCAAAGCATTTGGGTGAGTTCCACTTTTTAATAGTGGCAGACGAGTTATCTCGCTATTCTATCAGTTTATTGATTTGGTTCTTTTGTTTTTCTACAGTGCCTTTCAACTTGTCTACTTCTACCTTGAGCAGATTAAGGATATTCTGAGTATCCTCACCAGACGCAGTAAAACCATCTCTCTCAGAGAAGTATCTCGTGTTTAGCACAGACTCTGTTATGCATTTTTTAGCAGTTTAGAAGCTCTTTGGACAAATCTTTGACCCACTCACTCAAATCAGACACAGTAACAGAAGGGTTAGAGAATTCATATACCTCACTTATATCGAATTCCTTCTTATCCATCAGACAGACTTGTTCATCATCTGATTTTGAATCAGATGATTCAGTGTCACTCCATGTCATGTCTGCTATCATCGTTTTTGACTTCTTTCTCTTATTTAGCCTTTTTTGTTTTATTGTCTGTTGAGGCCTTCTTCGACCTTTGAGCAGAAGTCTTTCTGTTGTCTTTAGATCTAGGATAGTCTTACAAGAATCATTGGATGATTATCATTGGACAGTCTTGTCATAATTGAAACAAGTATCATTGGACTCCTTCTTCCTAGTTGTCTGATTAGCATTCGGGGTAATTTGAGATCGTTTATGATCTATCTCCAGTTTTTAAGTCAACAGATTACCATACGAATCTTGCAGAGTTATTATTGACAGATCTTTTGCCTCTCTAATAACAATAGTCTTGGAATCCCAACTATTCGACGGTTACAGGTGATATGGTTGTTGTGTTGGTGTTGCTGCTGCGCTGAGAGTGCTATAGGTGGTGTGGTTGTTGTGTTGGCGATGCTGTTGCGCTGAAAGTGCGAGACAGTTTATTGTCGGAAAGAAATGGAATGGAATCCAATAGGACTAATGTAATAGCATTAATTAACATTTAGTGAAGACTATATATGATCTATTATCATGCACTGAAATGGGATGGAATCCAATAGGACTGATGTAATAGAATTAATTAACATTTAGTGAAGACTATATACGATCTATTACCGTGCAAATGCACGGTTAGTATCCTAATAGAAATGAAAAAAGAAGGATACAAGCCTGGAATCGAACACCAGTAAAATTGCACCCATATGCTGCTAGTCACTGAACTATCAAAACCTCACAAAGGCGACTGCAAGTGCAAGTATTTATTTGAAACCTAGTAAATCAGTTATTATATTTAGCATGGACCTCACATCAACGATTGATCTCGACCATTCGTCTCATCGGTTATTATTGTTTCCATCGAAATCCCTTGAATCACCGTCCCAAATCACCCCAAGAATTCCGCCGGATATCTCCAAAACTTGTTCAAAACACTCACGATGGAGCTGAATCTCGCACGGAAAATCATTTGGGTTTCCACATCGGGGTCGCTATATGGGTTAGTTATTGACGTCGTCGGATTGTTGATCGTCGACTCTCCCGCATTTCTGCTGCTGTCGAGCCGCGAAGCATTCCCCTCTGGCCACGCCCAGCTGCAATTGTCCACTGCTGTCGTGTCCAGCTGCCTCCTGTTGTTCCCCAGCCACCACCACCTCTTGCTACTGGTAAACTCTTTACCATATTTTCAAAAATAGAAAGAAACGTTTTCTCTTTTGTTTTCTTTTATAATTTTTTTTCCATAAAAATATTTTCTCCCCCATTTTTGTTTTTTTGGGAAAAAAATTTATTTCGCCATTTTCATCCAAATTTTGATTGATTCTATATTAATTATATAATATTTATGATTTATATTTAATATATTTAATTTATAATATCTTTTCATTATCTTTTTATCTTTTGTTCAAATATTATTACATATTTATTTCATTACTATAACATCGATAGAAGATAACTACTTAAATAGTTCAACATTATCACGACATAGAATTCTCAAATAATTTAGATTAACTATGTGATTTAAAATTGATATATATAATTATCAATAATATTTTTATGTACATAATGTGAATTATATAAATAATGTTAGAATAAATCAGGTTAAGTAATAGTATATATATAAAGATATATTTGAGTTTCTTAATATCAAAGTTTAATTTATTTTATATTAATGACACAATATTTATGATTTATATTAATATATTTAATTAATATTTTTTTTTCATTATCTCATATATATTGTTTCAGTATTATTACATAATTGTTTCATTATTATAACATTCATAAAAGATAACAATTACTTAAATAATTTAATATTATCATGATATAAAATTCATAAATATTTTAGATTTTCTATATGTTTTAAAATAAATATATATATATATATAATTATTTATGATATTTTTTCATATACATAATAAAAATTATTTAAACAATATTATAGTATTTATCTATGATAAATCTTGCGAAGATTGATGTGACGATTAAATGAGTCTAGAATCGTTGAACCGGGGCATCAACTCATTATTATTGTGGAATTCTGTACAGATGTTATTCGATGGATGAGATGTGCTTGTGTTTCAATCTGCTGACTTCGAACGCTGTATGTTATCATCGGAAGGAACGGGATGTGTTTACTAAAATATAGGATTTGAGATTATCGATCATTTTATAGTTGTGAGCGTGTTACTCATCAAATATAACAAAACAAAGCATCAGATAAGATCAGATAGTTTCTTCTAAACAATGTCACGTAACTACTTGCATTTATCACCATAAAAAAGAAGGAAAAGTTTTGACTTACAGCAGCAAGAAAACAAAGAAAAAGGAAGCTATCAAGAGTTATCAAACAGTTAATTAGTGGGACAACTTGAGGTGTGCCAAGACAGAGCAAAAGAGGATTACGTTGTGCACAAATCCCCGCATGTTCACAGGAACAAATCAATGAGCTCCATTTGTTGCTTCGTACCGGAAAATTCATCATAAACTTTGCTCATAATTTAGCGTATGATTGAGACAAAATAAACACGTTACTGTGGAACAAGTTCTCGCCAAGATTGAATTGATACGCGGATATATTCAAGTTTTTGAATTGATACGTTGGTATATTCAAATTTATTTCGTCAGACAATTAATATCAAAATTAATAAAATAATTAAATATTTTATAGAGAGACTAGAGAAAGAAAAAGAGATTTCTTCTCGTTGAAAAATATATATAACACGTTACAAATGAGTTCTATTTATAGAAATTAAGATGATTAATTAACATCTAATTTTTTAATCTTAATTTTTTCATCTCATTAAGATGATTAGGTCTAATTAATAACTAATTAGATAAGTTTGTTTAACAATCTTAAAAATAGGTGAGATAAGAAAATATCTAAATTTAGGTATAAATATATTATTATCAAAAATAATTATAATTAAATAATTATAACACACGTATTATTGTATGGAATATGTAGTGAGAAACTCCTCCTATCCCAAAAATGCAGTATCTTCCTTTAAAACAATACCGCATTTTTTTCTTTCAAACTTTTCTCCACTAATTCAAAAAAAAAAAAAAAAAAAACCCTCTATCGAGTAAGAAATCTGTGTTTATATCGAGATGTTTTTTTTTTTTTTATAATATTGTTTAACAAAATCTGAGACATCAAGTTAAATTAATTGGGATTAAGGGTTTGACAACTCTTTATAGCTTTTAAAAACAGCTTTGATGTATAATGAGATATTACATTTCGCCTTTCGTACACTTTATGTGTTTAAAGATATCATAAATCAAAGCATAGTATTGACTTTCTACTTAATAAAAAAGCCAAATTATTCCTCTAGTAATACATTCAACTTCATTACAAATACATCCCCTTTTTTTACATATTTCATGGAACGAAGAAGATAGTGTTGTTTTTTTTTTGTTTTTTTTTTATCATGAGCTGAGATGAGGGATTCGATATCTCATATTGACATCGAAAAACAATTTTTTTTTATGTGAAAATAAGAATTATATTGCACATATTATTCTGTTATTATTCTGTCTTAGGTAAGACTGCATATAAGGATATTCACGTTAGATCTTACATTTGACCGACGTTCTTTCCCTATCTATAAGAGCACTTGCATCAAAATCTCTATTTCTTTTCTTTTTTGTTTTTCACTTTTCGTTATATAATGTTACAGTAAATTGATCTATAAAAATAAAGAACATTATAATAATACAATGATTTTATTGAACTTTTTAATTTCATATTATAATATTTACAATTTAACATATAGTTTAATATATTTTTTCAATATCATTTTAATTTTTTATCATATCATCATTTTATTTTTATTTAACATAATCTAATACAACTGCTCCTAATGACAAAGCGTTCCACGGAGTACAAGTTTACAGTTTCCACAAACCCACTCCTTGTCAATCTGGGGCTCAGCTCCGGACAAGAGCCCTCTCCTATTTTGTCATTTTGGCAATTGGTTGGTTGACATCCAAGGGACACACAGAAACTCGATCCATCAACCACTCTCATCGCACTACCCATTTTCATTCCTAAATCTATCATTTTTATTTGTTCTGAATTAATTAAAATATTTTTTTTATATGAAAATTTATACGAGTATTGAAGTTATATATTGATTGATAAATAATGAATATTTTTTTATGGTATTGGATTTTACTATATCAGTTGTGATATGAGTTAATGGGTATAATGTAACAGATGAGATTGATTTGATTTTTTTTATATTAAAAAGTTATCAAAAATGAAAACCTTTCATTTATTTTGAAACTGATTAAAAAACGTTTTAATTAATTTGAGACTGAGAAAATATGATCATATTGATTTTTTAATATTTTAATAAGGATAGAATTTTTTCAACACGTTTTCTAAGACGAATGTCATTTTTGAACTTGATATGCCCATATATTTTGAATAGCACGGAACATCATGCTGTTTGACCTAATGAGTTTTGATATCGTATTAAATTTAAGAAATGATCCAAAATTTATATATATAATTATATTGATTTATCAAATTTTAATAAAAGATAAAGATTGATAATTAAAAAAAATAACATAATATATAGGTATATGATTATATTAATTTTTAAAATTTAATGCGACGGAGTTTCGTCATCACTATCCACACATAACCCCAAACACACACACCCACAGGTACCATTTTCTCTACCTCTTTCTCCTCTTTGTCTCTCTCACCAACAACTCCTCTCTCACTCTCCAACACATCGCACCATGGCAACGACAACGAATCTCTGATCGGACACCGAATTCGAGATAGACGGTGTCAGATCTCGGATAGCGACGCGGAGAGGATCGAGCGGCGAGGTCTGCAGGTATCGGTTTTGGGAGTTGGATTTGATGTTTGTGTGGTTTTCGATGTCAGATTGTGTTGAGGCTTTGGTGTAACTAAGCGAGGGAATGGAGAGGTTTGGTGTGGTTGAAGTGAGCGGATGAGGTTGGAGTTTGGTGGTGGAACCGAATTTGAGGGAATTTGGTAATTGGATGCTATGAATTGGTTTTTTTTTTTTTTTTTGGTATTAGGAATATGTTTATGGTGGAGATTGTGGAGTAACCGTTACTACAAATCACTTTTTCACTATTAGGTACTTGGCTATTCGTATCAATGAGGTAAAGAAATTTATGTGATTGAGTTAGATAATTTAAACTAGTATCAATATTTCACGATAATTTTATGAGAAATGACGTTTAATAATCCTGAGACGTTAAGTCAAAGTTTACCTCGATAAATCCCCAAATCAAACGGTTGCATTTATTTTGGACGGAGGGAGTGCATCAAATGTCTTGTCTTATAGTTACATTTAGTGGGATTCACAACTGATTTTGTGGAGGTTGTGAACTACTTCACGAGCCCCGACTAATGTGAGCTACGCGGAGTCAGGGTCGGCTGGCTGTTGAGACCTCACGACGCATTCGTTAGGAACGAGTAGAAGAATTAGATGCATAGTTACTGGGGTGGCCTAATCTGCTTCATGTTGTGGCAACGGATTATGCTCTTGAATTGTCCGCTGATTTCTACATCTAGACATGGATCATTGAAGAACAGTTGCTATGAAACAATAGCAAATTAAGATAACAAGTATATTTGAAATGGAAAGGGAGAATAGTTGGATGCTATATGTTTCGTTGATATAATTCCTTGTATTTTTCATGAACACGGAGTTTCTGCAATGTTTACTTATTCCCTTTTAGTGCGACACAAGTGACGACTCTCTACCTTTGTTTGTAGAATAATTTATAGTTAGAGGTAGAGAAAAATAAATACGTGATAGTTGGGATTCATTGCTCTTCTATTTGGATCTGGTTGACTATAGTTTAATTAATGAACGTAACTCGACCATCAACATTCTGATCAAGTTTCAATGAAAATTATTATGAACAAGAGATGGTCTTCCCAGACTCCTCGGCTGGTTGACTGAGATAAACCTATCTTTCTGATGTTCTCCTAGAGTAAGAAAGACTCTTAGCAATCCTAAGTAGCGTATGGTTTAAGATAAATCCAATGAGCACATCAAGATTTCATGCTGTCTGTATGATTTTTATTACTCGTAATTGCTTTGGATGGCCAAATTCAGTCATTGACGTTGGTGGTAATATTTTATGCAGGTTTCTTAAAATAGCTCCTGGCATCCCCGGGGTTGCTTGATCACTTGCTTACAACTCTGTCCTGCGGATTGTTTTGCTTTTGGTTTTGATTCTGCCGAGGTGATTCACCAAATTTCTTGTGTTCGTGGAGGCAGTGAATCTCCGGTTAGTTTTTGGCCTAGAATTGGGTCTTTTATCATCAGAGTGTGGATGAGCAAAGTTATGCGAAGCCATGAGCCCCCCTAGCAAAGTATCTGCAGTGCTGGGTGGCCGCAATGTATCGACAGCGTACTGTGCTGATGTACTGCCAACAGATTCTCCCTGTGATGGAGCTGGTCGTATGTCACTCTCTGTTGATCCACCAAGTCCCTTTCCTCTTTCTATGGCATGTAACGGGAAACTCAGCAGGCCCAAATTCTTAGAGCTTCCAAACCAGTGCGACAACCTCTGCGTGAAATCTGGACCAGACAGCCCGTCTCCATCCAGCTGCCATGCCCCTGCCAAGAGTTTGTCATCTTGTTCCTCGATGTTTTGCACGAACTTGTACTTATCATCTTCCTTATGTTCTGACACCCAAAAGCAGATTGGGAAACTTCCATTCTTACCAAACCCCCAATTGCCTCAGACTAGTAGATCTGCTGGAGATTCAGCTAAGTTTTCAATGCTTTCTGATGATGATTGTACCAGTGCTTACGAGCAGGACGCTACCACTGATCCTGTTAAGGATTTTCTGAACTATCAGAGTTGTGCATCTGATGGTAACTCTTGCGACATGACTTGCCCGAGCGACAATTTTGCCTTGTCAGAGCAACTAGAGCTGCAATTCCTGTCTGATGACCTACATATCGCTATAACTGATAGTGGAGAAAATCCTGGGATCGATGTAAGTTCATATTTCCTTAACCTGGTGAAGCTTGAACTGCTAAGTTCTCACTCAGTCCACAAATGTCTTCATAAGTTGACTTCTAGCTTCAAAACATCATGTTTGGATTTGTTTTTTTTTTCCCCCTCCTGCTTCTATATGGTTCCATGTGGGTGCGTGGGAGTTGCGAATTAACTCATAATCCCTGGCTAACATGCAGTCACTCTCCTTATGCAATGCTTGCGTATTGGTTTTTGTTTTTGGGGGTCAATGTCACAGGAGTCCACTCTATGAAGACTTCGGATATCAATTGACAATGGCTCGCTCCACTGACACGATATGATATTGCAAGCTTTTGTGTTTTTGACCCGGAAGTTCTTGTTGCTAGGAATTGTATGAGGTTCCTAATTCTCCCTCTCAACCGGAGACGGTGTCCGCGTGCAGGAGTTGCCCGCCTACCACACCATCTGCTGTCCCTCTTTTAAGTCCCAACTCTTCTCAGTCTGCAGCTACTCAGAAACCAAGAATGAGATGGACGCCTGAGCTCCATGAGCGTTTTGTAGGGGCTGTTAACAAACTCGATGGTGCAGAAAGTAAGCTTACGAACTGAGGCTAACTGTATCTCATGACGGTATAAGAATTGATTGTCATAACTTTAGGTTTTAATATAAGAAAAATACATTTTAACATTTGCACTGGCTGAACTTAAAATTGCAGAGGCTACTCCCAAGGGTGTGCTGAAGCTTATGAATGTTGAGGGATTGACCATTTATCATGTGAAAAGTCATTTGCAGGTAATAGTAGTATTTTGCTTTAGATCATGGCCCGTGTCTTCTTGTGTTGGTGTTTAACCATTGTTTCTGAATGGTCTGCAGAAGTACCGACTTGCGAAATATATACCAGAGAAGAAAGAAGGTAAGTACTTCTTCTTATTTTCCCTTATTTACTATTTACTACCGTGACAATATGATATATGGCACATTAGTAATACCGTGACGAGATGATATATGGCACAATAGTAACACCGTGACGAGATGATATATGGCACATATTACTCCATGTTACTATTGTTTTCGCCTTGTGTTCTTCTGTCTCCCCTATTGCCTGGTTTTTTCCTCTGTGTTGGCATGCGGTGGCATATTCTGCCTCTGTTGTCTATTATTCAGACAAGACGACCTCTAGCTGTGAAGAAAAGAAGAGTTCTCCTAGTAAAGTAGGGGACATCTTGAGGAAAGGGTATGTGAAAAAGCAATATTTTGATTGTCCCCTTAGTTACATAAACTACTTGTTTCGATAGTGAGTGCTGCTCTTTTGTATATAGGAGCATCACTGAGGCTTTGTGCATGCAAATTGAAGTCCAGAAACAACTGCACGAACAACTTGAGGTATGAATATGTGGTGTTATCTTAACTTCATTTCTTCTCATACTGTTCTTTGTTCTAGAGCCCTTCGATTGTGGATAGCAATGGTATGGCCAATATTGTAGGCATAATTGTGGATGCTCGGGACCAAGTTACTACTATTTCTTTTTTCTGCCTTTGTCTTAAGCTTATCAACTTTTCTTAATAGATGATTTGCTACAAAAGGGTGACCTTGAGATGTTGCTTCATTTTCATGCTAGAGGTTAGTGGTTAAATCGATAAAAGAGCCTCTCCTTGTGGGAGTAGGCCTGCAAAAGCAGGAGAAGCTGTAATTGAATGGTTTATGAGGCGGGGGAAAAAAGAGGCTTAGAACAATTTTGTTGGTAATTTTCACGTACCTGTTCGTTGGATCAAGTTTCACTGAGCCACTTTTTCCTGCCTGTCTTCTAATTGAGTAAAATCTTAATATCGATCTGCACAGCTCTTACATTGCTCATCCACACTGCTCTGTAAGAGTTGTTTTTGCATTGCCTTAATCCTATATGTTGCACCCTTGGATGGGATAGCATTCCCTATTAGCGGTATGCATCGGTCTGTTGTGTTCATCGTCTTCATCTTTCTATGTCCATGACTAGTGCCATCTGTAAAATAATGCCATCAGCTACACTTTATTGGAGCATGACATTATTGGCAGACGAACAAGATGGAAAATTGCCATGTCATGGTCCTGACTTGCTAAATTTCAAGTAATAGTGTAGCTGTTTCAGTGCCTTTGTTATGTTATGCACTTGCATTGTCTAGCCTCCTGGGTGTATCATTCCTGTAGTTGTGGTGCTTATGCTTTCTATAGTTTGGCGATGGTTGCATTGTTCAGCAGTCAAGCGGGCTTTCAATTTTTTTGCTGGTGTCTGTACAGGTGCAACGGGCACTTCAGTTGCGTATCAAAGAGCATGCAAGGTTCTTGCAGAAGATCTTGGAAGAGCAGAGGAAGGCAGGCAGTGCCTTGATCTCCCCATTGAGCCTGTCCTCATTGACCCAAGGAGAACAAGAAGGAGAGCCGCATCCATCTACTTCTTCCTTGATGACCGACTCTTCTCCTGAGCTTCCAGAGCCCAAAACAGAACCAACGCCACTTCCTAGACTGCCAGCAAAACATGAAGCCGATGAAAATCCTGATCCCGAGCAGCAACCTTGTCAGAAAAAGCTCTGTGTTGCAGCCGAGCTGAAGTCAACTTCAGAAGAGGTTGCGGTTGGTGCTACTACTGAATGACCAGTCATTGTCCTCCCATTCTTGATGAGAATCGCAGTTCTCATTCGGATTCATCCGTCCCTCATTGTTGTTGTTGTTCAATTGTTGTAAATATAGATTGTACTGTCTGACGTGCGCCGAAGATGTTGAAACACTGATGTGACGATTTAAATGTATCTTCAAGCAGTGAAATGCTGATTTAAACCTGAGGAGGTGAGGGCTTGGAGTACCTTTGATTCGTCCTCCTTCCTGTTGTCATTCTCTCGATGTGTTGATGTAAATCGTAAGAATGTTCATCATCTTCGATTGATAGTGAGCTTCTTGTTGTGATGAAAGGTGAGTGTTATAGTTGTGTAAAAGGGTTTGAAGCAAGCATAGTTACTAAATAATGCAGGCAGCTTAAGTATCTCATATTTGATTTATAGTGTAAACACTAGAACAAGATATATGCAACAAATTTCATGCAAGTCATGAAGACAGATGATATGTTTTATCCTATGAACACTGGAACAAGTATAAGCTCGGATTGTTGATGGGAATTAACTAAGCTGTATTCTTCCATAGTTAATTTTGTCAGGAATATGAAGGTGTCAGAACTCTAAGTTCTTGAAAACTTCACTTGAGAACCGAGTGATCTCGATGTCAAGGATATGTGTTAATAGATATCGTAAAAGAAAAAAAAATACTTATATATAAATAATTTATAATTCATTATTCATTAACATTAACAGATGAATCCAATTCATACTTACCTTCAATTTCGATGTGATTTTCTGGCATGGACTTTTCCTGAATCGTAACACTCGAGCATAAAATTAATTTATTGTCATTTTTTATGTTGTTCCTGTGTTCGTTGAAAGAACAAGGAAAAAAAAATTGACGGCGTTTCTCAGCACAACCCCAAAAATGGAGGGCGTATTCACAACAGCGAAACCCTCACCGAATTTCGCGTTCCATGCGCTCTTCCTCCATCAACGGATCCCCAATGATCGATCAATCGATCATTTCATTCCCATCCCAAATTCGAATCTCCACTCACAACAAAAAAAAACAAAGGAAAAAAAAAAAGAACAGAGAAAAAAAAGAACAGAATTGATGATGTGACTTTGAAAATTAATCGAGGAATCCGTTGATTTGAGGGATCAGGCGAAGACAATGTGGGCGTCGAAGAGCATCGGAGGCGGCATCGGCGGCGGCGGCGTTGGAGGATCGAAGAAGGTGCAGGGGAACGGAACGGTGGCGGTGGCGATCGACAAGGATAAGTCGAGCCAGTACGCGCTGAAATGGGCGATCGATAACTTGCTCGTGAAGGGGTCTCCTGTTATCTTGGTTCATGTTGTCAACAAATCTGCACCCTCCTCAGGTTTATTTTCTCGGCTGCTTTTGGGTTAATAGTTATCGGATTTTTTACGTTCTGATCGTCTGGTTATTGCAATTGTGGAATGTAATATGAATTGATGATTTTTTAACTTATGTTATGATACCGTCCCTTGCTTTCCGTGTATATTGTAACATGGTATTTAAGCGTGACTCGTAAGGAAAGTTAATTAGAATTTGGTCACAAGTTCGTGCATATGATGTTGCGGGAGAATGTTGCTTTTCCTCTTTATATCTTTTTTTCCGCATTATATCTTGAAGTCATTTTAGTTTTTTATTGTAGACATTCCCTTTGGATTGCTTTACATGTAGTAGGCTTCAAACCTTCGGTACAAGTAATAGGTTTCATCTTCCCAAGTGTTCATTGAAAGCTTCGGCATTATGGCCTTATTATGGCCAATCGCGATCGTCGGATGAGCTTGGTTCGAAATGACGAGAATTTTTAAACTTAAATTGTCAATTAGTGGGGGGAAAAACCATCTAATTGTTTGTAACAGTCAAAAGCATGGTTAATGGCACTTAGGTGGGTTCTTAAAATGATGTTTATGCACCCAAAGGTTATTTAGAATCTTAGATTCACCATTGGAACGTGACATATATGAATGCTGCATCAAGACATGGTGGCACAAATGTTACATTTTATCAACCACAAAAAACCTTTGGGCAATGGCGTATTGAGTCATGGTGCAAAACAGCTATAGTGGCCGTCAAGGATGTAGCATAGGCTCAGTTTTTGTTATTGATTGGAATCTTGACGAAAATTAGCTGATTAATTATTTCCCTTTTATTTGAAGACCTGCAAACACGGATTATATTAATGTCTGATGTGGTACTTTTTGAGGCTCATGGTTTTTCCCTCTGGATTTTCAGCCCGAATTCACTGTGTTTCTCTTAAATTATTTTCTTGATGATCCTTTCCATGCCACGCCAATGAGGGGCAAGATTTTTCTTTAAGCACGTGTTTATATGATGAGTATAACAATGACGTAATGGTGCTTCCCAATTAGAATTCATAGTTTCATTTCTGCACTTGGCCCATGGCTGTATCTTCTGTGGGTCCTTAGCTACTTCCTTTGGTTTGAACTGGGTGTAATGACGGACGAAGCATCGCTTTGTCATAGCTTGCCACAATCTTTGTGTGTTGAATCATCTTAATATCCCCTTGTTTATTTGAATTGAATACAAGTCTTGACACTTAAGTTGACATATTAAGTGTAAATCAACTCCTTGTATTTGATCAGTAACTGCAGATATTTCTCTGTAGGGATAAGAATGTTGCTCACGAATTATCTTTTATGAGCCGTAAATTTTATTTGAAGGACTGTACTTCTTTGCAGTGGCCGTCCAAGCAGATGGAAGTCTGGGTGCAGCTTCCGTCACAAAACAGCTCGAGAAGCAAACAACAGATTTGTTCCTCACTTACCGCTGTTTTTGTACCCGAAAAGATGTAAGTTGAACTAACTTCTCTTTTTGCTACATAACTGTGTTTCTAGTCTCTCTCTCTCATTGCTTTGCCTCATATTTTCATCAGATCCCTTGCCTTGATATTACACTTGAAGATACAGATATAGTGAGAGCTCTCTTAGACTTCCTCACTTTCAACGCAATCGAAAATTTGGTCCTTGGTGCTCCTAAAGGTGGCTTTATGAGGTAAACATCATTCCTCAGTGAGGACATATGATTTCTTCTTGTCCATGTCTTCTTTTTCCATATGCTAAGTTAAAGGCTCCTCTACCTGCATTTATAACCAATTCCCAGTTTAGAATTTCAAGTTTTTTGATCATACCATTTGTAGACGACAATGTGAAAATGGTATGGGCGACTGATCTACCGTAACCATAGATTTGTGAGGTTGCCATGCCAAGAACATCTCATGAATATCTACAGCGTAGATGTTGATTCTCATAGCTAGGCAGTTCAAACGGGAGTTAACTTCAAGGAAAATTATGGTTTACCATAGTGTCTACTAAAAATACAAATCCCGCTTTCAGTGGTTCATGCTTAGCAACTTGACTTTGATATAAAACAGGAAGTTCAAGCACGTAGATGTCGCAACAAGTGTGTCCAAAGCAGCACCTGATTTCTGCTGTGTTTATGTTATCTCGAAGGGGAAGATTTCCTCCATGCGCAATGCTTCACGATCAGCCCCGTTCTCTTCCCCCCTGGAAAAGCAATTACAGAGCCTTGTTAAAGTAAAAACTAGCGCTGACTCGACCCCTAGAAGTAGTACCAGCACGAGAGGTATTTTCCTGTTTCCTTGATTCTTCTTGTGATTTTTTCTTTTTAATTCTCCCTGAATTCTCTGTTCATGACTTCGCTCTCTCCTATCAGGGGATAAGGCTCCAATTGTGCCTCGGAGATCATACGAAGATAAGGATCCCTTCAAGTAAGACTTCCGGTAACTATAATTGTAGATAATCATCATTACAAAAAACAAGAGTTCACTTCAAAAGAAAAGAAAAAAGAAAAAAAGAAAAGAGATATAAGGGGCAGGATGGATGATCACATCGTTAGGTATCAGATACAGGCTTCAGGCTTGGAAGTTCATTGCGACTCGAGCCAAAGGGATATAGTTGTATATCTGCACACAAAAAGATTTGTTGGGTAACAATGCCGGAAGCTTTTTGGATAACACCTGGAAGAAAGGTGCTGACTGCTTTACTGTTGTTAAATCAGGTTGAGAAGATTGACAGAGAAGCCTTTTGCGGAGGAGTCATATTCAGACATTTCGTTTGTGAGCTCTGAAAGGACAAGCGTTGATCTTATGTCTCCAGTGCACTATGATATTATGGATGGCTTCAGAATGTCACCGCGACTTTCTGTCAGTTCAGAACGTAACCCTTTCTCTGAGTTCTCCTCAATCTCACATGAGAGTGGAAGGAGTTCAGGTGCATCACAAATGACTGTAAGTGATTTTTCTTTTAAAACCATTGTTCTTGCAATTACCGTCCAAAGACATACATAAATTTGAGATGCATGGATTTGAGCAAATTATATTGTCATATGTTCCAGGAATGAGTACAGTGTATGCAGAAGACTGTTGATTGTGATTTTTTTACTTCTAGTGTGAAAAAATGGAATTCTGTAGGAAGAAATGGAAGCTGAAATGAGAAGAATGAGGCTGGAGCTCAGGCAAACAATGGATTTGTATGGCACCGCTTTTAGAGAAGCACTCGATGCAAAACAGAAGGTATTGTTAACATTACATCTCCCATAGTGTAAGCTTTATTCTATACATATTACATGTTTTTCTTATAATTAAAAGAAAAGAAGAAGAAGAAGAAGAAGAAGAAGAAGAAGAAGAAGAAGAAGAAGAAGAAGAAGAGGGAGAGGGAGAGGGA
This sequence comes from Drosera spatulata, assembly GCA_035668315.1. Classification (NCBI taxonomy): domain Eukaryota; kingdom Viridiplantae; phylum Streptophyta; class Magnoliopsida; order Caryophyllales; family Droseraceae; genus Drosera; species Drosera spatulata. The sequence goes on from JAOVYX010014168.1 coordinate 23,440, forward strand.
GAGGGAGAAAAGATCTCAAACAATATTATTTGCAGGCAATGGAACTTCAACGCTGGAGACTCGAGGAAGAGAAAAAATCTGAAGATACTGCAGATGGAGAAAAAACCAACGGTAAAGGAAATTTCGGTGCAGAAGAGGCTGCTAGAAGGATTGCAATGCTGGAAGCAGACAAAAGATTAAGTGCAGAAATGAAGTCCCTGAAAGAGGAGAGCGGGATGATGGCATCAGCCCAAAGTGTTGTCAGGTACAGGAAATACACCATTGATGAGATTGAAGCTGCTACAGAATCGTTTGCCGAATCTCGTAAGGTTGGAGAAGGAGGCTATGGCCCTGTATTCAAGTGCAACCTTCATCACACACAGGTTGCAGTTAAAGTTCTACGACCAGATGCGGCACAAGGACGGACACAGTTCCAACAAGAGGTAAGAAGACATACTCCTTGTTTTACTCGAGGAGTTAAATTTCCAAGAAGTTGGGCTGATTAACTTTGCTCGTAATAACATGAAACAGGTTCACTGCCCCGTTAATGAATGATAAATGAAAATGAGATTGTTTTACCTTCGGAGAATCACAAAAAAAAAATTGTTTCTATTTGCACTTCATTTCTATTCATGTCTTGGCATCAAGTTTTGCAGAATTGGAATCGGAATTTTCAAAAATGGTTCAATTCATCGATTCAGTTGTGAACCGTACAGAATCGGACCAGTTCAGGCTAAACTGAATCGATTCTTTTCTTTCTTTTCTTTTCTTTTTTTTTTTTGGAAAAAATGAGTATAACTTAATTTTAGAATAATCAATAATCATTAAAAGGAGATAAGCACTACACTCAATAAGCATAAACACAAAAATATTTGTTAATAATGAGTGTCACTACTATATCCAAAAAGACCAAAACTCAATTAAAGAAAGAATGACGAGCGCCTTCAATAAAAGAAAGAAGAACGTTCTCATAATAACCGCAATGTGTTTCTTCATATGTTATATAAGCATGTGGAAAAAAGGAAAAAAACAGAAAAGGAAGGGGAAAAAGCATATTTTGAGCTATATACTAATCGAACCAGTCGAACCAGGACTGAACTGACCGGTTCAGGGGATGAATCGGGTGAATCGGTAATGAAACTGACCGGTTCAATCGGTTCAGGTCTGGTTCCAAAACCATCGTTCAACCCATGAATCGGAACCGATTTTCCAAAAACCGGTTCGCTTCACTCCTGAACCGGCCGGTTTAGTCCAGTTCTGCAAACCATGCTTGGCATGTTATCTGGTGGTTTTGTCTTCAACAGTGATTTTTCCTGAATTGTGTTATCGGTTATAGACATTTTTATTTGTATGTTTGGACTTCAGTTGTTATTTTTGGACTATTAATAATATTTCTGGAGATGTAGGGTTCTACTTTTGGGTAATACTGTCGGCGAAAGGGCTTCTCAACATTTCTAATGAATCAACTAGGACAACATGTTGAATTTCATGGTTTTTTTCCTCATTAAATGGTTGCAGGTCGAAGTGCTGAGCTGCATAAGGCATCCGAACTTGGTGCTCCTTCTAGGGGCCTGCCCAGAATATGGCTGCCTTGTCTATGAGTACATGGCCAGAGGGAGTTTAGAAGACTGCCTCTTTCGTCGAGGCAAGTCTCCCCCTCTTTCTTGGCAACTAAGGTTTAGGATTGCTGCTGAGATTGCAACAGGATTGCATTTCCTTCACCAGACCAAACCGGAGCCACTAGTCCATAGAGACCTTAAACCAGCAAATATCTTGTTGGATCTGAACTTTGTCAGCAAGATCAGCGATGTTGGATTGGCCAGATTGGTCCCGCCTTCTGTTGCCGACAGTGTGACACAGTATCGCATGACATCTACTGCTGGGACGTTTTGCTATATAGATCCTGAATATCAACAGACAGGAATGCTTGGGGTGAAGTCTGATGTCTACTCCCTGGGTATCTTGCTACTTCAGCTTATAACTGCAAAGCCGCCAATGGGTTTAGCTCATCATGTTTCTTTAGCCATAGAGAGCGGAAAATTTGCTGAAATGCTTGACCCACTTGTGCCTAATTGGCCTGTGGAAGAGGCACTGTGCCTTGCGAAGCTAGCAGTTCAGTGTGCAGAATTGAGGAGAAAAGACCGGCCAGATCTAGGGAAAGTGGTCTTGCCCGAGCTTGCTCTATTAAGAGAATTGGCTGATGAGAGTATGATGCAGTACATGTTTTATCCTGGCACCGCCCCTCCATCAAGTCGCAGCCAGCCTTCACAGGTCAGTGGGAAATGCACATTTTTAGCCTTTGATTATCCACATACTCTAACATTCAAGACGTGTTTTAGCATCAATGCATAAGTTGTATCAGAGGCGAGTTCTCAAATTATCACTTTTAGGATGACCTTTGTATGTTGATATCTTGTCGTGTGGCAACTCTTACGCGGTTTTGCAAAGAGCAGACCAAAACTTTCTCGTAGCGGGGAGAATATCCGTCTGCAACGCTTCTTGTTTGACGAATCAAGTTTGATAATTTGCAGGAAGTTTTCAGTGATCCTTTGCTTGGGAACAACACAGCTAGCAGCTCAAGGGCTCCATCGGCTAACTCTACACCAAGAGCTGGACACTCAGGTACCATTTTTTCTGTTTGAATATTTTTCTGCTCTTCATTTGCTGAAACTATTTAATCAAGCATTACCAATTAAAAATTTAAAAACACTATGGTGACTGTTCGTTTTCTTTTTCTTCTGGCCATTGCAAAATCTACAGATCCAGCATCATAGATGGCTAGTGCTGCTGCCGGAGGTTGAATGGTTGAATCGCATCAGCGCCATCTAATGTTGATGGTTCACCTGGTGTACAAAGGTTTGGTTCATTTGCTTTTGTATATACGATCTACAGGGTCGCTGTGTGATCGACCATTTTGGGATTAGATTAGAGATAGCCATTGGCCACGATTTTTTGGTGGCTTTCTTGCACATTGGCATCGTGCAGGTTGTAGCCTTGGGAAAAGGCGATATGGTGAAGATGTGCGCGAACCTGCTGCTTTTTTCATCTAACTACAAATGAGCTATAGCAAGAGATTCAGAGATCCTATAGTGGTTTTGGACTCCTAGGTTGAGATGGAAAACTAACAAATGTACAGTGATGCAAAGAAAATGTTCCATTCATATACTTCTCAGTTCTTCGTCAACCTGTCGAGTTCGAGTCCATCTGCATATTCGTATTTTGATGTGAAGGGAAGTTTCTTGCACATTGGTTTTTTGCAGGTTGTAGCCTGCATGAAGTAGCTACAATGATACTCCTAAGTATATAGATAGAGGAGAGCAGATCCTTTTGGTTTGGTACATTTAGGTTGAAATGGAACATTAACTTATGAATAGCGATGTAAAGATGTATTCTACATTGATATCATCTGTTTATTCTCTATTCTTTTTTTTCCCCTATTTTTTCCTATTTTCTCCTATTTTTTAAATCTTCCTATGTGCTCGGAAAGGGAATTGATTTTTAAGCATGTATTGAGTTTTTGAAAAGTATCGTAAAATGCCTCCAACTCTTTATTGATATGGTGAGATTTACTGTGATTATTGAGAGACGAGTCAATAAAAAATCGTTTACAAAGGAATGATCTAAAATTTTATTTTTTCATGAAATTGCCCAAAAAAAAATTATTAGGGATGATTTCAAACTAAAAATATTATACATTTTTCGTGGACATGGACATTGATTTTATTAGTCAAACGAACATTCTCAATACAGAATAAAAGTGCACAACTCTTTGCTTCAACCTGGAAAAAAAAAAAGGTCATAGATTACTGTCATCGACAGAGGACGTGGCTGCCTAGGAGGGGAACAAATGTTACACACTTGTCAATGCATAAAGCTATGAAGGCTCAAAGCTGCCAATTGAACTTAAGACTAGAGATGAAGCAGCAAACCAGGTTAGCTGAAACAAATTGATCAGCAGCAAAAATGGGACAAGGAGAGGAAATCAAGGTCAGGAGCCACCCTGAAACTCATATTCAGGTCTCTTATCCCACTCTTGTTCCTCAGATGATCATATTGTATTGTACGTGATTTGGGATGATAGTCCAACGAGTTGTGTTTTTTAATCTGTTGTCTTGATGACCGTCTTGAAACATGGACCAATTTCAGACATTATTAGAACGATTTCGATAAGAAAAAAAATGTCGTTTATGAGGTGCAACAGAAACAATAGTCTAGATGTTCCCGTCAGGATGATGTCTGGGAGGGCAAGCGAGATGTGCGCAGTTTTACTGTTGTCGTTATGCACAATGGGGGTATTGTTTTGTGATGTCATCGTAAAAAGGTTGCGTATGATGCTCATGGGAAAAAAATGCATGAAGGTTGAGTACCATGTAATTTTGCTTAGAATGTACGGAAAAAAGTTAATACTCCTATATAATTATAAGTAACTTGCAATGTGATTTGCCGACTTGCCGATTTCTGATGTAAGATATGAGATATTCATGTGGTTGAATTGAATCTGAGTCATTTTCTTGGATTTGTGCATGTTGTAGGAAAAAGGGGAGATATTTTTCTTCTATAGGCTAAAGGTAAACAAGGAAGAAGCTCATGGCCCGGACGAGGTGCAGAGGTTGTACATAGTTCTCCGCCCCGAGTCTGGGGACTGCTCGGTCGAGGTGACTCAGTCCCCTGACTCCGGCAAGGGTCATGTTGAGGCCAGTGGCTCGTCTGATCAAAATGCTGGTGATGACAAGAGAAGTGATGGTACTGATGAAAATAAGTCTACAAAAGGAGGACATGGTGTCCAGGTCAGCCCATAATCAAAATACTACCGATAGCAATGCTGTATGTACGATTTTCGTGTTTATTTCGATTATGTTCTGTTGCATATTGCAGGAAGTGAATATAGAAAAAGAGCCGCTCTTTCGACTAATTGTGATGGGAAAGAAGAGCCTTCCTGATCCCCATCGGAAGAGCACCCCTTATTGGGGTTTCGTTGAGTTGGTCACGACAAAAATCGACGATGTCAAGGCCGCACTTGGAGGAGGTAATCATACCTGGTGATTTTGAAGATTAATCTATGATATTTCTGTTTGGGAGGCTTTTTGAATGTTAGCTCATGTCTTGTTTATCCTAGAACAATCCCTTGGTGATGTGTTATACAATTTTATTTTATTTTTCCTAGTCTGCGTTGGTCAGTACTGATAGGATTTAGGTGAAATTTTGTGTTCTAGGCTCATGACGTGGAGAAATGCGCTGATGTATGTGCTTGTGTAGATCTCTTTCTGAACTGCACTGTTATATTGATCTCATTGCAGAGGAGTATGATACATCGACGAGGGGACACAGGCAAACCTACCCGGCAAGGGCTTTGGGAGAAGGCGTATATCGTATCCTAAAACACAAGTCTGGCAGGAAAACACACACGCATCTCATTTATCGGCTCGAATTTCCATCCGAGGGAAAGGAGAATGAGCCACAAGAGGCGCTCAACATAGAGCGCGAAGCTTCGTTCCTGATACAGATCAAGAACCCTGACCAGCATGGCCGTGGTGACTCCACAGGCTTCAGAGGCATTCAGAGCAAGAGAAAGGCGACATTCCCTGCTCACTTGCAGGGTCAGTTTGGGAACAACAGGTACTCGGCGGATCATCCGCCGGATTTCCTGAACTACGAAGGTTGTGAGTTCTTACTCATATCTGCTTCAGATGAAATCGAGGAGTTGGGGCTCGAGCTGAAGACGGAAGGAGGAGAGGCGGATAGTTCGTGTTCGGACTTGGTTAAGACTTTCGGGGAGAGTGTTGCTACTACTCCACTCTTCGAAGGCACCTGGGGTTGATTACTTGACTCTGTGTTTAAAGACCTGACAGTATGGTCGCCCTTAGAAGTCGCCTTTGACGCTTGTTTGATGTCGTTTTTGGAGTCCCGAAGCTAACGGTTTTGGACTTGGTGTGTGTTAGCCTGTACTAAAATCATGTTTTGGCGGGACCATGGGCTGATCTAGCCAAGGGGTGAACTATTTTGCTGGTGGTGCGTAATCTTAGGGCTAGTTAATATCTTTGTTTTGCTTAGTTATTTTCATTTCACTGGTTGATGAAACACCGAAAAAAATTTATTAGGTATGAAATAAAAACTATTCTAGAAAGCAAAGAACAGGTTGTGGAGGTTTCTTTTGAATCGGTCAGGACTGGTGACCAGTTTTGAAAACACGTTGAGTTGATTGGAGGGCAGAGACCGATTTTGGAATTTTTTCAAAACATTCAGATTGTCATAACTAATCAATTTATCAGTCCATTGCATTGAATAAAAGCTTTTGCAGCAACCACGATATCTGGTTTAATATCAACAGAAAAAGTAGCTGCAATCACTGTATTTAATTGGCTATAATGAGATTATTAGTTTGAATTGATATAAAAAAAATCGTTTGAACTAATTTAAGACGAAAATATATATATATATATATATATTTTTATAAGAAATCTCCTTCTAAAAATAAAAACCCCATAAATTTACTAATAAATTAAAAGGAGGTTTTATGGGATTGATTTAAAATCAGTCATGTTGGTTAATTTTATATCATAAAAGAAAAGATTCATGAAAAAATTCTGTAACAGTCGAAACCTAATCTTTTCAAGATTCTTTTTTTTTATGATATAAAATCACATATTGACTGATTTTCAATCAATCACATATTTTTGAATTAAAAAATAAAAAAACATATTAAATAGATTAAGTCTTGATCGTATATCAATAAAAAAAAAAAAAAAAAGATTTTAGTGTGATGTATCGAAACGCCCTACATCAACTCCAAAGGCTCGAAGTCTTTGATCCTTATATTATAATTGACAAAGACTTTGATCCTTATCTTGTCATGCATGGACCGATTAAATTTAGTAGCACATGCTAAAGTATGGTTCGTTCCATTCCATAAATGATGTAACGGGTGATTGACAAACCTCGGTCCTTCGTTTAATATGATTTATTGGGCTCGGTCGTGCAGACGGTCAGTCTCACTAGACGACGCCCGATCGTTCTACCTACACGTGATCTCACCTCATCAACTGTGACATACAATATCATTATAGTTTTGTATAAGAGAGCACTGGTCAGGAAAAAAAATTGAAAAAAATATTAGGATAAGTTATTGTGATATAAATTAAAAAATATTGATATTTTGTAGTGATATTATTTTATAAAGTAATATATTTTTTATAAAAAAATATTTTCAAATATAGAAAGTGTTAGTATAGTTTTTCTGATTTGGATCCCCAGCTGTCATGCAGGGGTGATGTACCAAAAAAAAATCATTAAATTTCTTCTTCTTTTTTCAAAAAATTACATGAAAGACATGAAAATAAAATTAAAATCATAATAAAGAAAAAATAAACCCTGAAAAATTTTTACCTAAAAAATTATGAACAAAAATACCAATAAAAAAATTAAAATCCTCCAAAAAGCAACACAAGAAACAAAAAACTTAAACCCTAAAATCAAATCAAATCTTAATCATTGGATTAGAATCCAATGGCTAGGATTGACAACAACACTGTCCTTGCTCCAGCAACAGATCCTACTCCTAGTTTCTGTGGGACATCTAAAGTAAACATGCATTATAAGTTTTATGAGACAAAAAAGAATATTACTCCTTAGATCTCATAAAGATTAAAACAATACTCAATAATTATACTATTAAACATTCATATTAATTTGTTGTTTTTTAGTATTAAATGATATATGTTGAAAATTGTTTTGGTCCAGAGTTAAACTACTTTTAATATTTTATGATAAAGTATTTTTAATATTTTCAATTTAAATTATTTTTAATATTTCATAATAAATTAAAAAATATTATGTGATTATGTCAAAGACGATACGATTCGTAATTTAACTAATTTTTTCGTTTCCGTAATCAAACGATACGATTAATATGAAATGATGGTAGCATCAAAGATTTTACAGAAAATTACCCACATACAGTTTTGGAAAATTAATTGAAAAAATATCCATGCGGGATTTTAATTCACAACATAAATAGTTTGAATATTTCTCTCTCTTCCTCCCATAATCTCATCTTCCTCCTTATTCTCCACCTCCTCTTGCTCCTATTCCCTCTCTCCAACCTCTCCGCCTCCACATCCGCCCCCCTCCACATCAGCCATAAGGATTTTTGTTAGGGTTAGGGTTTAGACCGACAGCGATGATGGTACTGTCGGTGACTGGGAGGAATATGTAACGTCCCCGGATTTTCGTGTCGGAAGACACGTGACCGTTATGCCGTCACGGACCCGATCCGTGATAAGGCCAAATAAATCTATAATAATCCAAAAATTTGTCGGATTTAAATATATATATTTTGGATTAAAAATATACGTACAAAGCGTATGCAACGAACGCGTAAATAAAGATTTAAGAACGATGAACGCTACATCGTTAAAATTATTATACATTTGAGACACAGGTTTAAGCTTAAAAATTCGAGATCATTGAACAAAATATTATTATAAAATATTTGGGATAATTAAATCGACAATGATTAATTATCGAGAGACGTTATGATCGCATGTT
>JAOVYX010014179.1:0-31949 GCA_035668315.1 Drosera spatulata
AGTCGATCCCTTCTTCTTGAGAGTACCCTTTGGCCACCAATCTAGCCTTGTTTCTGATGATTATTCCATTTTCATCAAATTTGTACCCGAAGACCCACTTGCAGCCAACAACTGGATAGTTCTTTGGTCTTGGCACAAGATACCATACTTGATTTCTTTTAAACTCATTTAGTTCTTCTTGCATGGCATCTATCCAATTAGGATCACTGAGAGCTTGATTAATTGTTTTAGGCTCCATTTCTGAAATGAAGCAAGCAGATAGGCATTCCATTGTAGTTGCCCTCCTTGTCTGCACTGGGGCATCCTTGTCCCCAATTATGTCTCTCTCAGTGTGTGCCTTGATCCATCTACCTTTGTCCTCATGCTGGTCAATGGCAGATTCTTCCAGTTTTTGCTCTGCTGTATCTTGTTATGGGTTTGTTGCACCTTCTTTGTCTTCAGGAACTGCAGACGACTCTGCCCTTATTGCAGGGTCACTTTCCTCGTCTGCATCCTGTTCATCATCTATACATGCACATTCCTCATCAAGAACATCAGCAGCGCATACAGATGACTCGGATTCATCAAAAGAAACGTGAACGGACTCTTCTACAGTTTGTGTTTCCTTATTGAATACTCTGAAGGCTTTACTGCGTGTGGAATACCCTAGAAATATTCCTTCATATATCTTAGGATCAAATTTCCCTAAGTGAATCTATCATTGTTGTGAACATAACATTTACACTCAAATGCGTGAAAGTACTTAACGGTTGGTGTCTTTTCGTTCCATATTTCATATGGTGTTTTGTTATGTTGTATAGTAATGAGGCATCTATTTTGCACATAACAAGAAGTGTTTACTGCTTCAGCCCAGAAGCGCTTTGAAAGGTCTGCATCATTGTCCGGGCTGCCTTAATGAGGGTTTTGTTTTTCCTTTCTGCAACACCATTTTGTTGTGGTGTTCTAGGTGCAGAGAAGTTGTGCTTGATGCCATGATCATCATAGTATTTGTTAACCCCTAATTGATCAAATTCTGTGCTGTGATCACTTCTAATTGTCATCACATCTAAACCTTTTCCATTTTGCACTTGTCTGAGAAACCTAGTTAGCAGGCTACAAGTTTCACTTTTCTTGTGCAGGAAGATTACCCAAGTATATCTCGAGTAATCATCTACAATTACCAGTGTATATTTCTTTCTTCTCAAGCTCTCTACATCTACTAGTCCAAACAGATCCATGTGCAGTAGTTTGAGAACTCTTGTTTTTTCTGTTTGGTTAACAGATTTGAAACTTGCTCTAGTCTGCTTTCCTTCTTGACAAGGTCCGCATAGTTTATCTTTTTTGAACTTAACTTGAGGAAGACCTCTTACAAAGTTGCCTGAGGATAATTTTGCTATTGTTTTAAAGTTTAGATGTGCTAACCTCTTGTGTCATAGCCAATTTGTGTCATCTATATCCTTAGTGTAAAAACATATGACTTGTCCAGACTGTGATAAGTTGAAGTCTACTGCATAGATGTTTCCTAATCTATGACCTATCAGTTTGACTTATTTGGACTCTTTATCTATGACTCTACATGTGTCATTAGTAATAGCCATTTCATAGTTCTTATCACACTGTTGGCTAATGGAAAGTAAATTATTTTCAAGCCCTTTAACATAAGCAACATTCCTAAAGATTAAGGAACGTGCACCAAGGGTTCCATAACCTTTAGTTTTACCTACTTTGCCGCCACCAAACACAACCAAGGGACCTTCTTTATTTCTGTAATCTTGCATTATTCTCTTGTTCCTTGTCATGTGCCCTGAGCAACCACTATCCAAATAGCATGCTTGATCCTGTATTTTCTGCAATCACATATGTAACATTTGTACATGGTACCCATGATCATGGATCCTCATTTGTTAGTCTTAGGTATCCACACTTGAATAAGTTTCTTGTGTGGTACCCAACACTGAGAGGCTTTGCAACGATCTAGGTTCTTAGTCCTTAGCAAGTTGTGAACTTGTAAAGGAGTTCTCTTGTAAGCCACAAACAAGAAGATAGTGAATACACCTCTTGGCTTGACAACACTAGTCACCAAGAGAAGACTAGACTAAGCTCTCATTGATCAGTCGATAGCGAGTGTCTGAACCAGTATAAAATCTTGTGTTCTTATTTTCCTTACATTGCTTTACACATTAGAACTGTTAACAACTGTCAAAAGCTGTCAACATCTAAATACTACATTCACAGGTTCTTATCCTCTCAGCCTATAAAATGGGATCAAAGGGGCTCAGACAAGACATACGTGTGAACGATGATAATTTGAATTCCCTTTAAAAGAAGAAAAATTATTCCGTAATTGTCTAAGCGAGCTGAAAAGAAGAATCAGGAAGAAGAGAGTTCACTAGTTTGCACTGAAAAACAAGAAGCTGTAGTAGAGTCCAAAGAAGGGTGTGTGCAAGGATCTAGGTTCTTAGTCCTTAGCAAGTTGTGAACTTGTAAAGGGGTTCTCTTGTAAGCCACAAACAAGAAGATAATAAACACACTTCTTGGCTTGACTAAACTAGTCACCAAGGGAAGACTGGACTAAGCTCTCATTGATCAGTCGATAGCAAGTGTCTGAACCAGTATAAAATCTTGTGTTCTTATTTTCTTACATTACTTTACACATTAGAACTGTTAACAACTGTCAAAAGCTGTCAACATCTAAATACTACATTCACAGGTTCTTATCCTCTCAGCCTATAAAAGGGGATCAAAGGGGCTCAGACAAGACATACGTGTGAACGATGATAATTTGAATTCCCTTTAAAAGAAGAAAGATTATTCTAAGCAAGCTGAAAAGAAGAATCTGGAAGAAGAGAGTCCACTAGTTTGCACTGAAGAACAAGAAGCTGTAGTAGAGTCCAAAGAAGGGTCTGTGGAAGGATCTAGGTTCTTAGTCCTTAGCAAGTTGTGAACTTGTAAAGGGGTCCTCTTGTAAGCCACAAACAAGAAGATAGTGAACACACCTCTTGGCTTGACTACACTAGTCACCAAGGGAAGACTAGACTAAGCTCTCATTATCAGTCGATAGCGAGTGTCTGAACCTGTATAAAATCTTGTGTTCTTATTTTCCTTACATTGCTTTACACATTAGAACAGTTAGAAATAGATCAAGGAGTGCAAAGAGATAAACTTTCAAAAGCATAAGTCTCTACTGCAGACACATCATAAAGTCTGCAAGATAAAGTAGTGCATACTAGACAAACACTCTACTGATTTATATCAAAAAATTTTAAGACAACCTATTCACCCCCCCCCCCCCCCCTGCTCCTGTAAGTTGTATCTTTGGGAATAACAATTGGTATCAAAGCTTGACTTTTCAGACCTAACAATTTTTGAAAAGAAAAGGTCTTCTCTTTGGATATAAGCCTACAAAAAATTACTAACAGTTTATTTTGTGAAGTAAACATGCCTCCTCCAAAGATACCCAAGTGTCCTAACAGTGGTGAGCCACCAGCCTACTCCTTTGACATGCTCAATCACCAAAAAACTGAGAATTCTGGCACATCTAGATTCAATAGATAAAAGGATGCATGATATAGTTACTGGTGGGCCATATATACCAAGAATGCCATATCCACCTATGCATCAAAGGAAGTGGATAAGCCAAAGTTTCTTTGGAGAAAAGAGGACTGGGACTTGGTGCTGATTGATAGAAGAGTCAGGAATCAGATCGTCAAAGCCCTTGATGATGATATGTTCGAGATAGTGGTTCACACAACCACTGAAAAAGAAGCTTGGGATGCTCTACTGCTCAGAAACAAAGGAACTAATGAGATAAGGGAGAACAAGAAGGATGTGCTCATGCAGCAGTATGATTGGGTGTCGATGAGACCTGATGAGAATCTAACCAGTTTCTATGAGAGATTCAATGTGTTAGTCAACAATCTCAAAAATCTAGGGAAGACTTTTGACAATAAACAAGTCAACCTGAAGTTTATGAGATCGCTTGATGAAATATGGGGAACAAAGACCACAGCAATAAGGGAGTCCAAGGATCTTGCAAACATTTCTCTGGCACAGCTGTATGGAGTACTACATACCTACAATCTTGCAGTAGAGAAAAAGAAGCAAATCGATGAGGCTAGAAAGAAGACTCTCGCTTTCAAAGCAAAAGAAAAAATTCTGAGATCTATGGTAGAAGAGGACAGTAGTGACCCCTCATCTGCAAGTGAGCAGGCAATCTCAAAGGAACTTGCACTAATGGGAAAAAATTTGAGAAAGCTGTTCAAAAAGAAGAACATCAAAAAGAACATCTCAAGCAAGGCCAAAGAAGCAGAAAAAGAGGTCTGCTATAACTGTTGAAAGGCAGGACACTTTGCTGCACAATGCAGTTGACCAACAAAGGAATCGTCCGTATAGAGAACCAAGAAAGACTACAGCAAAGGCAACACTGGAAGAAAAGAAAAAGGTAAGGCCTATGCTACGAAGACATGGAGTGATACAGACTCAGATGATGAGGAAACAATTTGTAATGCACAACTATGTCTCATGGCAAGGAGTGAAGAAAAACAACATGTATTTGATCTCTCAAACTCTGATGCTACTCTAGACGAACTACGGGAGACTCTTCAAGAGACCTCTGAAAATTTTATTGCTCTTTCAAGAGAAAATAAAGATAACCTCGAATCTGGCCTGTGAAGAAATTGACAGTAAATAAAATGACTTGAGAGTTGTCCCAAATGAACTGAAGGAATCAGATAAGAAGGTAAAATTTCTCACTGTAGTAGTGAAAACGCTCACAAAAAGAAACGCTGAGCTGTAGACTCAGATAGACACGTGGAATGGAAAGACCTTGGATTTGAAGAAAATGTTAATCATGGGTCAATCCTCATGTGATCGATTAGGACTAGGATACAAAAACTGGATGAGTGATGCTGAACACTCAAAGGCCAATAATGTCAGTTCATCTAACAAGAAAGAGGTAAGGCAAACCACTGCAAAAGTATTGCAGAAGTGAAGCACCTCTACTGCAAAAGAAAGGCAAAACCGTAATGTCTCTGATGTTAAACCAGAAAAGGTTGAGCCCTTGGGAAAAACAGTAGCACAAACAAATACAAACCACCACAAAGTGCATACAGTAAAAAATTATAAGATAGAAGCTGACACGAGGTCATACAAACCTCAGTATGCACCAAACTACTCGGTATGGAACAAAACTTCCAATACTGCATAGAGATGGCCATATCTAAAACACTTCTGCATATATAGAATGCAGCAGAGGAAATGGGAAAACTTAAGCAGACTACTTAGAGTAGCAAGACCAAGGATTTATTGCTATAGCTGTGGCAAACCCGGTCACAAAACATTTGATTGCTGGATAACACATAAAAAAATTATTCAAGTGTGGATGCCCAAATCTAACAAATAAGGACCCGTACCTATTGGTACCATGTACAAAAGTTCATCCCCTTATTGCAGGAACAATAAGATGGGACATGGTACCTGGACAGTGGATGCTCAGGATACATTATAGGGAACAAAAGTCTATTAAGAGAATACAAAAAAGAAAAAGGACCACTAGTCATCTTTGGAGGAGGCAAAGCAGGTAAAACTAAAGATTATGGAACCCTTGGTACAGGTTCCCTAATCTTTAGCAATGTAGCTTATGTCAAAGGATTTGAGCACAATCTACTTTCCATTAGTCAATTATGTGACAAAAATTATGATGTCTTCTTTAGCCATGGCTCATGCCAAGTAAAAGATAAAATCACCAAAGAAGTCAAACTAATAGGAACTAGAAAAGGAAACATCTATGTAGTAGACTTTAATTTATCTCAGTCAGCACAAATTACTTGTTTCTATACTAAAGTTGCTGAAGATATAAATTGGCTATGGCATAAAAGATTAGCACATCTAAATTTAAAAATCATAGCTAAACTATCCTCTGAAAACTTGGTAAGAGGACTTCCTTAAATCAAGTTTAAGAAGGATAAGCTGACTAAATCATGCCAAGAAGGCAAGGTGGCTAGAGCAAGTTTTAAACTAATAAACTCATCAGAAACAACTAGAGTTCTTGAACTACTCCACATGGATCTCTTTGGTCCAGTAGAAGTAGAAAGCTTTAATAGAAAGGAATATACTCTAGTTAAAGCAGATGATTACTCAAGATATATAGGGTAGTATTCTTACACAAAAAGAGCGAATCTTGGACTCTGCTGACTAGGTTTTTGAGACAAGTGAAAAATGAAAAAGGAACTGAAGCAGTCACAATCAGAAGTGATCATGGCACTGAATTTGATCAAGCAGAAGTTGATAAATACTGTGATGATTATGGCATAAAACACAACTTCTCAGCACCCAGGACACCATAACAAAATGGTGTAGTAGAAAGAAAGAATGGGTAACTCATAGAAGCAGCTATAACAATGCTTGTTGATGCAGATTTATCAAAAACAATTCTGGGTTGAAGCCGTAAACACTGCATGTTATGCTCGAAATAGTTGTCTTATACATACGCTACATAAAAAGACTCCCTGTGAGTTGTGGAAAGGAAAAACACCAAGTGTCAACTACTTTCATCCATTTGGATGCAAATGTTATATTAACAACAATGAGAAGCAATACATGGGAAAATTTGACCCTAAGACAGATGAAAGAAATTTCCTAGGATATTCCATAACTAGCAAAGCTTTTAGAGTGTAAAACAAGAAAACACAAACAGTTGTGGAATCAGTTCACGTTTCCTTTGATGAATTGAAATATTCGTTCGAACTGCTAATGTTCTTGATGAGGAATGTTCATACAGAGCTGATGAACAGGATGCAGACAAGAGCTCTGATGTTGTAGAAAAGGATGAGCAGTTTGCAAATGCAGAAGGAAACATCACTGCAGCAGAGTCAAAGTAGCCCACAATACAACAACAACTAGGAGAGATCACTATCGATCAACAGAACGATAAAAGAAGATGGATCAAGACACATACACAGGATGTCATCATTAGAGACAAAGATACACCAGTGCAGACCAGAAGAGCAACAATCAAGGAATACCTGTCTGCATGTTTTATATCTGAAATGGAGCCAAAGATCGTAGATTAAGCTCTAAGTGATCCAAACTGGATTGATGTCATACAGGAAGAATTGAATGAATTACAGAGTAATGAAGTATGGTATCTTGTGTCTAGACCCAAAAATTATCCAGTTGTTGGCTGCAAGTGGGTATTCAGAAATAATGCTGATGAGAATGGAATTAGTGCAAATCTATGTAGATGATATTATTTTTGGTTGCACTAACAATAAGCTGTGGGAAAGCTTTGATGCTCTAATGAAATCAAAATTTCAAATGAGTTTAATGGGAGAGCTGAAATACATTCTAAATCTTCAGGTTGAACAACTAAATAGTAGAATTTTCATAAATCAAGCTAAATACCTGAAGAACATAATTAAGAAATGTGGCCTAGAAAATACAAGTCATATGAAAACTCCCATGAGTTCACCTGCTAAAATAGACAAGGATGAGAGTGGGACAGGAATAAATCAAACAATGTATGGAGGCCAAATAGGATCATCGTTATACCTAACTACAAGCAGACTAGATAGCTTATACTCAGTCTGCGTCTGTGCTAGATATAAATCTGACCCCAAGGAATCCCACGACACTGCAGTAAAGAGGATCCTGAGATATCTCAAAGAAACTCCAAATCTGGGTGTCTGGTATCCTAGAGAATCAGATTTCATACTAACAGCTTATTCAGATGTAGACTTCGCAGGCTTTAGGGTTGACAGGATAGCACAAGTGGAACATGCCAATTTCTTGGTACAAGATTGATATCCTGGTTTAGCAAGAAACAAAACACTGTCTCAACCTCTACTGCAGAAGTTGAATACTTAGCTGCAGGTAGCTGTGCTGCACAGGTACTATGGATGAGGTCACAACTTGCAGACTACGGTGTTTCGTTTTCAAAAACACCAATATTTATTGACAACACGTCTACAATGGCAATTTTGAAAAATCCAGTTTTTCATGCAAGGACCAAGCACATAGATGTCAGACACCACTTTATCAGGAAACATGTGCCAAAAGGTCATATTAAATTGGAATATATACCAACAGAAAAACAAATTGCAATATGTTTACAAAACCTCTCGATGAGAGTAAATTTATACAATTTCGAGGGGAATTGGGTATGATAGATCTAAATTAATAAACAACCAGGAGTGCTCTACTACTCTACTACACATGTAAGATGCAAACTAGCATTGATTTTCCTCTACTGCATTTTTATTTTTAGAAGGAAACAGATTTCAAAATCATTTACCTAAATTTTCGCAATGGTAAGATAAATGACTGGAATAATGGAAAATCATGTAACGGTTATTTCTCACAACGGTAAGTTTCAAGGGATTATTAATATGCAAAACTCTCTTACTCAAAACACTTTCTCTCTCTCTCTCTCTCTCTCTCTCTCTCTCTCTCTCTTTCTCTTTCTCTAAGAATTCTGAAGCCCTCTTACTCTCTACTGCAAACCCTAACTCGATCTTTCTATCTCTTAATTTTCACGAGCAATCAAATTCAATCCAAAAAGCCTTTTGAAAATGGCCAACACTCGTTCAAACACACCATCCAAAAGCAACAAAGATCAAGAACAAAGAAGCCCAACGAAGATATAGAGCTGCAGACTGGGGTTGTTCTGGATTTCGAAACCCTAACAAGGGAATCCGATGAAGTCAGAGAAATTGCTGAACTTATACAAGATGCTGGTTTGAAATACCTATGCGAGAAGACCAGCAGGATATATGATGAAGAAGTGCTGGACTTCACAGAGAAGGCGAAAGTGGCAGACGATTTCGAATCCATCATACGCATCTCAAGCAATAAGATCAGAATCATTGTTACCCTTAAGGATTTGAACAAATTGTTCAAATTCTCAAACGAAGGACCTCGAAACATCCCAACCTCGGTAGTAAACGATGATAGACACGCAATTCTAAGCAAAGAACATCAAAAGGAAGGGATCAGAACAATGAAGAAGTACCTATAAAAATCACACAAGCTGTTGCCAGACATGGTCAAGAAGGCCATCATGTCCAGGGAATTCTCAAAGGATCAAATCACCTCTGATCAACAAGAGAACATGTGTGTAATTCTAACGAAGCACAAAATCAACTGGGAAAAACTTCTGATGTACCAACTGGCCAAGGCAATAGAGGCTAGACAATCTCTCTTTGGTGGAGTCATCAGCATTATCCTCAAGGAGAAGCTCAAGCTCTAAGGAAAAAGAGGAAGGCCATGGACTATGCTAAAACAAATCAATGTGAAGAAGATTGGGAAGCAGCCAATTGGCTTCTCAAAGAAATCAAAGGAGGTGCAGACCACTTCAATAGTCTTAGACCCAAAAAAAAAAAAAGGAAGAGGAGGAGCATGAAAAAAAATAAGGAAATGGTTGGTTTCTTCAATTGATGAAGCATTGAATGTGTCATATAGATCCAAGTGAGACTCCTGGATTTTGGATTCTAGTACATCATTTCTTTCTACTTCAAATAGAAGTTTAATTCATACATTTGAGTCTTGTGGAGTCTCGTTGTTAAGGACTAATAAAGCAATTTTGTGATGTATCTGGCATTGATACTATCAAAGTAAAGATATTAGACGGTATAGTTTGTACCCTTGGGGTTGTGAAATATGTCTCTTCTTTGAGAAGAAACATGATATCTGTGGGTTAACTTGTTTCGAGAAACTATAGGTATCAATCAGAGAAAAAGGCATAAGAGTAGAGAATTGACAATCAATTTGTATAGGTTGGTGAGAAAGTTTAAAGCGATGCAGCATGCAACTATTTATTTGAGTGAAAGTTCAAAGCTACTAAGTTCTCATAAGAATAGGATGTGAAAACGCGTGAATTTTGTATAGAGAGTCCCAGGACCAAGAGTGATCGAATCGGCAAGATAATGAGGATGATAGCAGCTATGAAGAAAGGGTTGCATAGCAGAAGCTCTAACTCGTGCATGAGGAAGACTGACGAGCATAGAGAGTTAGACACATGTACAAGGGAAGAAATAAGAAAAGACATCAAGAGCTTGTTTTCTTATTCGGGTTGAACCCTTGTCATTGCAAGATGAGAGTGTGCATATAATGATTCTCATGATCATTGAGGGACGGTAAGTGATGTTTTGTTAGGTGATCGCTTAGAGATATGAGGATGAATTCATGCAATGTGGTGAGATGGCAAGGTGAATTGGCTTGCAGTAAATGTGCGTTATGACACTTGTTTATTTAGTTGGTTTTTGTTTCTCATTTTATATTGTTCTTACTCTTTCTTGTATGTTTTCTTTTCCTTATGGACAAACAAATGTTTGATTTGGGGGAGTTTGATGTGTGTGTAAACACGACTTATTTTCTTAGACAAAGTTGCTTGTTTGTGTTAGTTTTATTGTTAGTTTGTGTCATTTTAGTTTTATTATTGTTTAGACCATCGATACTGTCGTATTTTTTGTTTTCAATGCAGAGATGCAGAGTGTGACGCATTTCTGATGGTGAGCTGCTTGTGAAGAAGTTTCGTAGCTGTTTTCTATGTTGTTCAATTATTTCAGGCAAAGTTGGACGTGTTTCGAGTTTGTTTGGAGTTAAACGATGAAGAATGTTGATTTGAAGTGAAATGCAGCCGTGTGTTTGAAGCACAACCGTGTTGGTAGATTTCTGGACCATTCTGTACACGAGCCGTGCCTGAAAAGCTTAGGGCGTGCCTGCCTGAGCATAGCCTGTGCTCAGAACGTGATGAAAGGAAAGCAAATAGTGGGATTAACGTTGGATAAAGGAGGTCTAAAAGGTTATGGTCACACACAAAAATGGAATAAAATGATCTACGATGCACACCTCTCCGCCTTACCACTAACCAAGTAGCTAGTAACTTGAGCTTGGTGCATTATAAGAATCTAGCCCTATTCGTTGCCCTCACATAGTGTGTTTAATTATCCCCCCATACATGCCTTAGTTAGGAGTTTAAACTAATTGATATTTTGGAAGAAAATTAGCTATGTAAGCAAGAAGGGTTTCAACTGAGGCCATCTTTATTCTAGTATGACACTTATGAAATTTTTTTATTTTGAGTTAACACATTTTCCATAACTCCTAAAAATTCTTGTGCATAACCTTTACCAAAAAACATAAATTTTTTTTTCTTTACTTTTTCATTTTCTTAAAAAAATTTAGACATGACATCAACAAAACAAATACTACTCATGACAACATAAACAGAATGAAGACATGAATAATACAAACTGACTCAGTAAAAGAAAAGTAATATAATAAAAACCATAATTTCAAGTCTTGTATTGTCTAAACCACAAATGATACATGTCAGGCAGAAAATAGAAAAAAAAAATCATAAAAGCATAAAAAGATAGATATAAAGATAGATAATATCCTACCCCCCACCTAAGTCATTGCATTGTCCTCAATGTAAGATATGAAAATAATAACCAAAGGACAATATTCACAAAGGATCACTGTGGAGGTGGTGGTGGTGGCTGGAAATGCCCCTAGCTCACATGCCAGTCATAAATCTGCCGTTGCATATCATGCTGATGCTGGACAAGGGACTCCACCCGAGTAAGTCTGTCATCAAATCGGCCCATCCTCACCCATACATTCCTCTCGAAAGAGGAATAATAGAATCGGTGCTGGCGTGCAGTACCCTGACGGCTGGACTCTACAGGCGGCTCCATGTCATCATCATAAGGTATATCATCGGCTACATAATCATCATTATCAGCTATCTGATCATCAGCAGCCTCCTCCTCAGTAACATCATCATCATCATGCTCACTCTCCTCAGCCTGCTCCTCCTCCTCTGCTATCTTTGCATCATCCTCTACCTGCTCCTATACCACTACTCTTCGTCTCGGAAAATGAAGACCAAGAGATGAAAAAACCCATAGCGAAGAATCAGCAACTCTGCATAGCTCACTCGGCAGCTGGAACTTCACCTTCTTGTTTTATAGGAACACAAGAAGTAGACCTCCTCTCCTCTAATCGTCTCCTTCTTTATCTTCTTTGTGGAAAGAAGATAAGTGAGGGAGAGTGAAGAATAGGGTGGCTGCTCCAACGACTACTGTCCCGTAAAATCATATCTAAGAGCCATTGCAATAAGGGTAATTAGTCCCCTAAAGTAAATCTTGCTGGTGTTGCTACTAGCGTGGAAATGCCAGTGACGTAGCAGGTGTGCTGTAATATTGAGCTTGATAGGTCTAGGCCTCGTCACAGCCCAAAGAAGTAACAGCTCATCCTTCCGTAAGTTGTCAATAGTCTCATACCGAGCAAAGATGGTACAAGCAAAGAAACGATGAAGAATGAAGAAAACAGGATTGACACAGCATATACCTTAGCATTTCTGAAGTCCGGAAGATCCTACTGAGCCAAAGAGTAATAGAAAGTCCCGATCTCCCTCTCATAATCCAGAACTACAAACTGCAACCCAGATGTTCTGAAATCATATATTGCGTCAAGCCAAGCCACGTCTTTATAATATTCCACTCTGTTGAGGTGGAAGTGGAAACCAATAATATCGTCATCCTTCTGTTGTTTCCCTTTTTCACAAGGACCAGCGAAGATAAGAAGAAAATCACCAACATATAGTAAGTCGGCCTAGAGTTGTGGGCAAATTTCTTCATCTTAAGACGTTCCAGACATTCATCCGCATCATCCAAGAGTCCAAGTGTAGATAAAGCTGGACCGTTATAGTAAACCATCGCTACGATCAATATCCTCTTGATCTTTTGGTACTTTTCTTCTTTATTCTTTCCTCGGAATACAAGGCCAAGATCATTAGTGCATCCTAAAGCTGGCTCAGGATCAAGAGTGTGCACCCTAGTAGCTGGGTTGCCTCTAGCAACCGAAGAAGTGAAAGTCGATTTAACTCTCGACATCCTGCACAATTTAAATAGAGAAATCCATCAATACATTTCGTTGATATTAAATAACACAAACACTATCATGCAAGCAATTAAACAAACACACAATTTCAAAAAATTCGACATGACCCATTCGTATCATCAAACATACCACACTATACAAAATTCATAGATCTTCACCATTTCCATCCACCAAACCATCCATCCATTATCATCCATCATCCACGCATCATCAAATAACATAATGTAGCACAATGGAATCAAAATTCATGCATAATTCATCATTTTCCACATTTTCCCGTTTTATATCAAAATCCAAAACACCCTAACTTCACAAAACTTGTCCATACTATGCAAACTTCATATCAACATGCTCCATTCATAATATGGAATCATAATCCATCATTACAACTTGCATAAAATTGTCAAATCGAAGAATTTCCAAGATTCGAATCGTTACCTTAAAACATATAAATGGAGAAAACTAGCAAACGAGTGCGAGAATGATGAAATCAATGCAAAAGGATAATTAGATTTATTGCTAGCTTCGAGTTGAGCTCTTGATTGGATGATTTGGTGAGAAAATGAAGGAATTTGTGTGTGGAGGCGATTTGGTTTGTGGTTTGTGTATATGTGTTTTTGAGAAAATGAAAGGATAAATTGTGTTTGTACCCAGTTTTAGGCCATGACACGGCCGTGTCAAGGTGACATGGCTGTTGGATTGTGTGATTTTCAGGTCTGACACTGCCGTGTCAACCCGACACAACAGTTTTCAACTCTTGATTCCAAAACCAGGCACGGCGATGTAAGGGCAACATGGCCCTGTCAACCCGTGTTTTGTGCCAATTACTAAACAATTCACGTTTTAAGATCAGAATTCAACCACGCACCTCGTTTCTCCTTAGTTCTCACATGGATTTGTTCCTTTTGAACACATTTATCTCATCATTGGGATTCGTCATCAAATTTTATTGAAAAAGGAAAATCTATCCTAAAGTACTTGGGTTGTCTCCCAAGAAGCGCACTTGTTTAATGTCGTTGGCTCGACGAATTCACACTCAATTTACTTTTTCGAGGTCGAATTCATCAACCCAACATAAGCAACTTCATGATACAATTTAAGTCGATGACCATTCACCTTAAAAACTTTTCCAATTTCAAGTCTTTTAATTTCCACTGCTCCATATTCGTAGACATGAACGACCATCCCATTTTGATCTAAGCTTTTCAGCTAACAATCTCATTCGAGAATTGAATAATAAAACCTTATCACCAACTTTAAAATTCTTTCTACTAATCATTTTATCGTGATAACTTTTTGTCTTATCTTTACAAATAACAAAATTCTCAAATGCGTCATTTCTTATTTCTTCCAGTTCTTGCAATTGCAACTTTTTATTATTTGTTGCATTTGGATAATCATAGTTGCATTGTTTAATTGCCCAAAAGGCTTTATGTTCCAGTTCAACTAGAAGATGGCAAGCTTTACCACATAACAAACGATAATGTCAATGGGAGTCTTATAAGCGATACGATATGCTCTCAAGCGAGCACTCCAATCTTTACGGTTGGGGTTAACAACCTTGTCAAGAATTGATTTAATTTTTCTATTGGAGATTTTAGCTTACCCACTAGTTTGGGGATGGTATGTAGTTGTAGTTTGGGGGGTGACATGATATTTGCTAAGAAGAGCGTTAACGACCTTATAATAAAAATGGGTTCCTCTATCGCTTATGATGGCACGTGGTATACCAAGCCGATTAAAAATTTGGGTGCGCACAAAATCAATGACGACTTTTGCATCATCAGTTCTTGTTGCCCCGGCTTCAACCCATTTGGACACATAGTCCACTACGACTAAAATGTACATGTTGCCATTAGATGGTGGGAAACGTCCCATGAAATCAATACCCCAAACATCAAAAATTTTAAAAACGAAAATTGAATTCTATGGCATTTGTTCTCTCTTAGTAATTTCACCTGCTCGTTGGCATGCAAGGCAGGACTTAAAAAATTCATAAGCATCATGATTCAGATGTGGCCAATAAAAACTGCATTGAAGGACTTTTTTAGCAGAATGCCTACCACTTTCATAAGGGTGACAACGTTTCAGAATCAATTGTTGTTCATATTTAGGAACATATCAACGAATGATGTCATCTGACCCAAATTTAAAAAGATGTGGGTCATCCCAGAAATTATACTTGGAATCACTTTTAATCTTGTCATGTTGCACACATGTCAATGATCTAGGAAGTTCTTAGTGACAAGACCAGTATACCATGGAACCTCACCATGGATTTTCATCAAGTACTCATTAGGAAATAAGTCAGACAAAGGAACACGGTCATGTTCGCGTTGAATGTGGATGAGATGATCAGCCACCAAATTTTCTGCACCCTTCTTATCTTTAATTACTATATCGAATTCTTGTAAGAGAAGAATCCATCTTAAGAGAAGAGGACTTGTCTCTTTCTTGTTAAGAAGGTATTTAATTACAGTAGGATCTGTATAAACAATGACCTTGGTTCCTAGCAGATAGGAACGAAATTTATCTAATGCAAACACTATCGCATATAATTCTTTTTCAATCATAGTGTAATTGCATTGAGCTTTGTCTAACATGCGAGAGGCATAATATATAACAAGAGGTATACGTCCTACCTGCTGTCCTAAAATTGCTTCAACTGCCATGTCACTTGCATCGCACATGAGTTCGAATGGCAAGTTCCAATTTGGAGGTTGAGTGTTTAGAGCTGAAATCAATTTTTCATTCAGAAGTTCAAGTGCCTTGAGACATTGTTCATTAAACTCAAAGACTGTATCTTTTTGGAGTGATTTGCATAACGGTTGTGCAATTTTTGAAAAATCTTTGATAAACTGGTGATAGAAACCAGAATGTCCTAAAAATGCGCGTATCTCTTTAACCAATGTGGGATTCAGAAGAACACAAATAACCGTAACCTTAGAACCGTCAATTTCTAGTCCCTTTTGAGAGACTATGTAACCTAACACCACTCCATGTTGTATCATAAAATGGCATTTTTCAAAATTCAGCACAAGGTTGGTTTCAACGCATCGAGCCAAGACCAATTTAAGGTGGCTCAGGCATTGTTCAAAAGAATCACCATAGATGGTGAAATCATCCATAAATACCTCGATGATTTGTTCAATGTAATCCGAAAATATCAACATCACACACCTTTGGAACGTAGCAGGAGAATTACACAATCCGAATGGCATTTTGCGATAAGCAAATGTACCAAAGGGACATGTAAAAGTAGTCTTGAGTTGGTCTTCTGGTGCAATTGCAATCTGATTGTACCTAGAGTATCCATTAAGGAAGCAGTAATGCGAGCGGCCTGCAAGACGCTCTAGTATTTGGTCCATAAATAGCAAAGAAAAATGATCTTTCCTTGTGGAGGCGTTTATATTGCGATAATCAATCCACATCCTCCAGTCGGTTTGGACACGTATTGCCATCATCCCTCTATTAGGTGCGGAAACAATGGTCATACCTCCTTTTTTTTGGAACTATGTGAACTGGACTCGCCCATTCCGAATCTGTAATTGAATAGATGACTCCTGCATCAAGTAGTTTAAGGCTCTCTTTAACAACTTCCATCATGGGAGGATTGAGTCAACGTTGTGTCTCCCTCCCTAGAGGATTTTGATTTCTCTTCGAGAGGTATTATGTGCATACAAGTGGAAGGAGTAATTGTTCTTCTTATAGCAGTTTTGTGTTCTCGAAAGACTTCAAGTAATTGTTCTTCTTGTTCCTTCTTGAGCTTATTGGAGATAATTACTGATGAAGTCTCTCCTTAACCTAGATAGGCATATTTAAAATGCAAAGGGAGATCCTTGAGCTCTAAAGTAGAAGGGGTAATAACAGATGGTTGCATACTCTCATATGTGGTAGGTAATGAGAAAGTATTAGGTCGATATTGGTATTCAGAATTTCATATATCTCCAGCTCAAAGTCATCAAGCGTGTCATCAAAAAACTTTCCTCATCATTTGTAGTTCTGTAGAAGTCTCTTTCCATAGCATCTAGAGCTTGGAGGAAATCTTCATTGTTCAAAGAAAAGAGCTCTTCAATAAGCTCTTCAAAAGTATCGATTGCATAAATTGAAGCAATATTTTTCAGATCGACATTTCATTGCATCATATATATTAAACTTGATTATCTCACCATCAAATTCCATTGATAATGTGACATTGTGCATGTCGATTCTTGCATGTGCTGTCTTAAGGAAAGGTCTTCCCAACAAAATTTGAGCAAAAGAGTATGATCTATCCTCCATACAAAGGACATAAAAATCCGCAAGAAAGATATTGACCTTGACTAGCACATCTTCCCCAAGGTCTTCTGGGCGTGCTATGGACCTATTTGCTAATTCAATAACAATACGTGTTGTTTTAAGCGGTCCAAGATTAAGTGCATTCTAAATTGACAATGGCATCATATTTATGGATACACCCAAATCAAGCATACACCCAGAGATTGTAGAGTTCCCAATGGTGCATGGGATTGTGAACATAAAGAATCCTTTTTTTAGTTAGGAGTTTCTTTTGCAACATAGCAGAAACATTTTCTCCCAACATGACCCTTTTATCTCCTTTAAGACGCCTCTTATTCGTGCACCATTCCTTGAGGAACTTAGTATATCGTAGAATTTGTTTAATTGCGTCTAGGAGAAGAATATTCACCTCTAATTTTCGAAAAAGCTCAAAAATATCTTTTTCAGCCTCGTATTTCTTGTCTTTAGCCAAACGGCTAGGATAAGTTGGAATTGGTTTTGACTGATTTTCTGGAGTAGCAGTTGAGTTTTGAATAGGAACTGCTTGAGTTATAGAAGATGAAGATGAATTTTGCTAAGATGGAGGCATTGTTGGAATAGTTTGAGAAGGGTGAACCTCCAATTCAGGCTCAATCAGGTTTTTCTTTGAATGATCAATTTTCAGAAGCTCTTTTCCACTACTTAATGTGATCGTGTTCGCATTCTCACGAGGATTCACTGGTTGAGATGGAAGCTTGTTAGACATTTATGCCTTAAGCTATCCCAACTTTGTGGCTAATTGACCCATTTGATTCTCTAAATTTTTAATGGTAGAGGTAGTAGTATTTTGGAATTCGATCAATGAATTTGTCATGGTTCGGACAAACTCCTCAAGTGAAAAAGAAGAAGACTGGGCAGGTTGAGATTCCGTGGAAATTGATAAGGTGGCTTAACATTATAGAAACCAAGTGGATTTGTTCTAGGACAATATTGATAATTATCATTTCTCCACCTTAGGTTATTCTGGTTTTGTATGTAGTCTTGGTTATTTACAGGTCTTGGTGGACCTGAAAAATTTTCTACAGCATTAGCTTGTTCCCTTTCATAGAGTATAGGGCACTGGTCAGTAGCATGACCTGGAACAAGACAAATACCACAAGCCTTGACTTGTGGTGCCTGATTGTTTTGAGCAAGAACTTTGGCGAGCATATCTTTAATCTCAATTAGATTAGGATCACTATGATTAGACAGTTCATGAGCATGTTTTGAAATGTCATCAGCAGGTAGCTGATTTTGTGATCTTGCAGCTATTTTTTCAAACAACTCGCAAGTTATAGTTGCATAAAGATCTTGATAATCTCCTCTGCATACGCCATCAACGAGTTGTTTGTCATAATAGGATATTCCCTTGTAAAAGTATTGACTAAAGAGATTTTTAGGAAATTGATGGTTTGGATAGCTGGCAACAAGACATTTAAAATGTTATCAATACTCATGAAAAGTCTCCCTAGGCTTTTGTTGAACGCTACTGATTTGAGTTTGAATATCAGTAACTCTCGAAGTGGGGAAGTACCTATTCAAGAAAGCACGTTGTATTTGTTCCTATGTAGTGATTGTATCTGGTGGCAAATCATGTAGCAAGTTTTTGGCTAATTCACGTAAAGAGAATACAAATGCCCTTAGTTGATCACTACATTGTTTACCCCATCAGGCTTCATGTTTTCATATACAACCCTAAGTTCTTGAAGGTGATGGTGTGGACACTCACCAGGACGACCATTAACACAGGTAATTTGTGAAGAAAGCCAGAATTGATTTTAAAATTAGCAACAACATCAGGGAAAACAATACACAATGAGGAATTGTTATTTGCATTGTACTCAGCCAGTTCTCTAAGGATTCATTCTGGTACAACGTTCACATTAGCAGCATTATTATTGATATTGTTGTTATTATTATTCAGAAGATCAGCCATTGCAGAAAATAAAGTTAGAACGCTCTCACTGAGGGAATTTATAGGGTTAGATGAATGTCATATTCTCTCTCGAGTAGGACTTAGATACTCGAAAATACCTTCTTCAAGCTCTCTTACAACCTTCCTTATGTATACTCTTGTAATGCATCCACTCCTCAAGTTCATGCACTAATGGTTGTCTCCAAATATCTGTTCGGAAATAGAATCACAAATCAAATGAATTAACACAAAAATAAATAATGAAATGACCATTCCCCAACAACGGTGCCAAAAATTGACGCGCTCGTCGCAAGGCATAAAAAATTAAATCCTGGCTACACCACTCGTAACAGAATTATTAAAAATATGTAGTAGTGACAAGTCGAGTCGATCCCACGAGGAACGGATAGATTCCATAGATTTTGTGTCAATCACTTAAAGATGTAACTTAAGGTGATAGAAATAGAGGGTTTGTAATTGAATATGAAATAATGATAACTAAAATACAAAGATAATATAAAAAAAAGTAAAATACAAAGATAATATAAAAGAAAAGTTGAACTGAATTGATTTAATCGGGAATAAGGTGTATGGCAATGTATTTCGATTTATTCCTGGGATTTTTTCATCGATGTTAATTTTATCTTCTTAGATCCCCTTTAACATATATTGTAGCTAAGTGCAACATAAATTACATTATATCTAAATTATGATAGCCAAAAAAGAATAAACTATCAACTAACAATAATTAACCTAAACAAGATGAGAACATATCTATACCAATTAATGTTGCATTATATCATAACTCAACATACCATAACATTGAATAGAAGAGAATAATTCATCGTTACGAATCATGACATGAATACTTTAGGTTATACAGAATAGAATAATATAACCTATAGTTTGCTACCATTTATTATCAAAAAAGAATGATAATTGCAATGATTGATATTTCAATGTATAGAATGGCCTAAACTATATCATATCATATCAATGCTATGAATAAGATCAATTCATTATGACCAAATCAATCCAGATCATAAGAAAATATAAAGAATATGCTCAATCTCAAAAATCCCAGAGAATTATCTTCAATACATTATCACACAAAAGATCTATGCTAAAAACATGATAGAAAACAAAACAATAAGAAGAGACAATCCAAGTTCCATTGCAAAACTAGATAAAAAGTCTATAAACATTGAGAATAAATCAAAACCCAAATGAGAATAGAGTTTTGATGAAGATCCCAATGATCGTGACTCAATCCCGATGTTGCGGATGGATGCGGATCGATCGTCTTCGTCTCAGATCTGCTTCTAGGGTTTGAACGTGTGTCGTTTCCCTTGCCATATGAAAGAATTCCTCCCTTCTCTGTTGTTGTTTTCTCATGTGGAAAACGTAGTATTTATAGGATAAAAGGATAACAAACAATCCCCCATAAATCTCTGATTTAAATTAAACAATTGATCCATGCTTCAAAATTTCATGGGTTTTTCTTCTTGAGGATGACACGGTCGTGTCACCCTAACACGGCCCAAGCTAGGCCGTGCTTCGGGAGGAAAAAAACTGGAACACAACCGTGTTTGAATGCAGACTTCACCTCCCTAGCCGTGCTTCATCAAAATACATCTATATTCATCAACTTTACACCAGTAATCACTTCGAACACTTCCAAACTATTATACATCACATTCCAGAGCTTCAAAACATTTTTCAATCATCACGATCGTTAACATAACTCTTCTATTGACATTCTGCAATAAAAACAGAAGTTTCGATAGTACCATGCTCTAAAAGTAAAACCAAACTAACTAGATTAAAAAGACCATAAAAAATAAAACAAAATATAGGTTTAAGAATGTAAAATAGTGTGTGTTTTGACACACATCAAGGCCCTCTAATCACGGTTAAATATGGCAGTTCATTGCTAGATTAAAGTTAGATTTTTTTTTATTATTTTTTTGTTGAAACGAGAGTTAAAGTAAATAAATTCTTGAAAGTACTAGCATGTGTTTTCGTGATAGCGGGTGGCTAAATAACTACCACTGTTAAGAATTTTATATATCGTAAGAACGCAAGTATATCTGTCGCTTCGCAAGTAATATAAGTGATGAGTATGAGTATCGTCCCACAAGGAACTTAATCTCTAGCAATCAACATGTGGAGTTCTTTTGGGTCAAACTATAACAAACGAGTGAGGTTTAATCTAACGTAACAACTAATTTGTACAACTACACTAACAAGCAAAGCTAAAACGATAAGTGGTATGGATATAAAGCTAGGGTCGTGATCTCGTTCTCGTAGTGCATGATCATTCCATGTACTCTAATTTAGTTGTTTCAAAGTGAATAGGTTGGTAGTCGAGAATCCCTATGGTATTATCTAGTCTCTCTCGAGATATAAAGTAAATCCTGCCAGGTATTGCCTCAATCGCAACTCTATGTGAGGCGAACACATCAACAAAGTCATTTATACGGTGGTTCCTCTTGGATAACTATGAGAGTCACATAAACGGTTTCTCAACCTCCTGTTCGACTCAAGGTGAAGGTTTCCTAGGTCTAGTTTACGTCTATCCTCTTGGAATCAAGGGAAACCACATGTTCAACTCTTGGTGATCAATCAAGCGAGGCATTATGATCAACAACCAATACACAACCTCAAACAACGATCGAACAACTAAATTAAAGCATGGAAATGATCAAGACACTATTCAAACTATATCACGACCCTAATCAAAGGGTTAGCTCATTATTCGTGTGTCAAAACAATACATCAAACACTTTGTGGGCGTGCAAGTCATCACCAAATCTATAAACAAACACAATGAGGAAACGATAAACCAAGACAATCTCTACTAGACTCTCGTCATTGATAGCCTAGGATCTTGATCTGCTTTTTCCTTTACAATTTGTCTTCGATTTGGTGTGAAACAATGATAAGAAAAAACCCAAATCAAGCACCAAACACCCCAACACTTAGCAACACCAAGAGATGATCATGAGAAATGAGAGAAAGGGGGTTTTTGTGTGGCCAACAAGGGAGACGCGCCCCAAGACCTATGCCCTATCCCTAGGGCGCATGTGGGCATGTGTTATGTCACATTGGGTTGCTTTGTTGAGGCCCGATGCATTTGTGGGCATGTGTTATGTCCCATTCAAGCTCGTTTGTAGGCATGTGGGCATGTGTTATGTCCCATTTCATGCTCGTTTATGCCCGTTTGACTTTCATTTTCAATGTTCTTGTTATCGATTTGCTCCCCTTGTAAATACAAACATGAAAATATATAAATCTATTCATGGAGAAGAATTTAACACAATTTAGATGCACAATTCATTTCAAGACTCGTTAAAATATGAGTTAAAAATAAGATCAAACATGCAATTTAACACTCTAAACAACTACCATGCTACGAACGGTACAATATGGTGTTTATGAATCAGAATAGTTGGTGCAAGAGTAGGAATCAGAATACGAAGTATTTTCATGTCTATATTAAGGGTGTCAAGAGAAGGGGTAGAATCACTCGTCTGATTAAAGATGATGGGAGTCAGATTTATGAAACTCGTGTGATTGCAGATGAATTTCTGTTGTTCTTTAAGCAATTATTTAGCTTAGAAGGTGAGAGGGATATATTGTTCCAGGATGTTATAGAAATGAGTCCTAGATCGTTTGCTGTTCAGAAGGAGTAGTTAAAGTTTGCCTATCCGGTTAATGATGTTATGCAATCCTTTTTTTTCCATGGTTGATGATAAGGTTCCAGGACCTAATTATCATCCTATTTCTTGTTGCAATGTCTTGTACAAGACTATATTTAAAATTATTTACTAATCGTTTGTAAGTGGTGTTATCTACCTTTTTTAAGGCACAATGTGCTTTTGTGAAAGGGAGGGTTATGATTGATAATTTGCTGCTTGAGCAAGAGCTTCTTTATGGATATGAGACAGACATGATCTCTCCTAGATGCATGGCAAAAATAGACTTGAGAAAAGCCTATGACTCGATGAAATGAGGCTTTATTACTGATTTGTTGTAGGCTCTTAATTTTCCTGAGCTCTTTTTTTTTTTTTTTTTTTTTTTTTTTTTTTTTTTTTTTTTTTTTTTGGAAAGGACCTGAACTCTTCATTAATAGACTTATGAATTACTTATCCACAACTGCCTTCTCGATCTCTTTTGGTGGTTCTTTGCATAGATTGTTTTAATGCTAAACAATGTTTGAGACTAGGTAACCTTGTTTCTCCATATGTTTTTGTTCTATGTATAGAATATATAGCACGATGTTTTATGAAGGTTGGTACTCATGCCAGGTTCAGGTATCACCCTTGACGCAAGCTTAATAGGAATATTCAGCTTAATTTTGCTGATGATCTTATGGTCATATGCTAGGTCATATGTAGTCAATCGAGTTGATTTGTATTGCAACACTTTGAAACTGTATCTGGAATAGCCATGAACCAGAAGAAAAATGTTCTTATATTGGGAGATAAGTCTACTGATCAAAAAGCAAGAATTGCTTCATTGACTGTTTCAAGAGGATGTGGTGCCATTAAGATACCTTGGAGTCCCTAAATTGGCTAAAAAGCTTAGTATTTCTCAATATATCCCACTTATAGAGGAAGTAGCAGCTCACATGACCACCTGGAAGGTCGATTTTTTTTCATGTGTAGTTAGGATCTAACTTATCAACTCTATTTTTCTTGGAATTTAAACCTTTTCGTGTCAAACTCTTATTATCCCCAATGCAGTTGTGGATGAAATCAATGCTCTTCATCGCAAGTTGCTATGGTCTGATAGGTACAATGGCCCAAAAGCAACAGTGGTAGCATGGGAGGATCTTTGTCTTCCAAAGGAAAAGGGTCGATTAGGTATAAAATTCTTAAAGAAGTAGAATGTGGTTGTATTTATAAAGCTGCTATGGACTATATCCTCGAAGCAAGATCGTTTGTGGATTAAATGGGTTCATGACTATTATGTCAAGAATCTGGATTTCTTGGAGTTACTTGCTAATATCTCAAATTCTTAGTGTTGGAAATCAATATAATATATAAAATCATAAAGTTACATGCATTTCTTGGAATGCCATGAGAGATAATTTTGGAAATTGAATAATTTTGATGTTGAATGATATTAAATTGAAGAGTAAGATGATGCGATGAAAAACTATATAACTCATAACTTAATATTAAATGGTTTTATGAGGGGGTGATGGGTTCAAATGATTATCAATTGTTTTTTTGTTTTTTTACAATTTAATTTGATTTTTATGATTGTCATTTTAAATTGTTATATGGTGAAATATAGAGTTACAATACAACTTATCTTAAAATCATTGAGTAAGGTGATAATTATTTAAATATTATGTTGACGAATCATCTCAACAATGACTGATTGATTTCAAAATAATTGTTGTTTACTATAATGTAATCCCCACAATTGTTGCACATTTACTTAGTACTAACTAACCATTACAACTTTGACCCAAAAAATAAAAAATAAACATTACAACCCTTGACCAAAACTAACCATTACAATAAGGAATCAAACAATCTCTTAAAAAATAAACATGCCAGTCGGATTTTTGCTCTTGAACGAACCATTATCACACTTCAACAAGGTAGTGTCAGCGTCACTGCTTATTTCAATTCCTTGAAGGGATACTGGGATGAATTGGCAACATACAGTCCGCTCCCTTCATGTACATGTGGAGAATATAAGACATTTGTCACCCATGCCCAGAATCGTCGACTGATGCAATTCCTTATGGGATTGAACGATATTTACAGACCGATACGATGTAAAATTCTTCTTCAAGACCCGTTACCAAGCTTTGGAAGAGCCTATTTACTTGTCCTACAAGACGAGTCACAAATGCTCCTGTAAATCCCCTCAACAACAGAGGGATCCGCACTACTTACCATGGAAAACGGAAAGGGGACAAGTTCTGTAAATGCAACAACTCATTCTCGATCGATAGATTCAGGAGCGAAGTCGAAAGAAAGGTGCTCTTACTGTAACATCTTGGGTCATACACAAGATGTTTGTTATAAATTGAATGGCTATCCTCCAAATCACAAAGCGCCTCGACGAAATCAACGACGAGACATTCCGCCAACAACAACAAACAAAGCACTTACTGTCGCCACTACACAGAGCCCGTCACTGACAGCGGATCAATAACAATGCCTTCTTCAACTACTCAATGAGGTACATGTGCAACCATCTGCTAACCTATCAGGTACGTCTCTATGTTTTACATTACAAACAGGTTGGTCGTCGTTTTGGATTCTAGATAGCGGAGCCACTGACCATGTTATGTATTTAACACATTTATTAAAAGACACCTACATTTTTTGCACCTCGTCCATTGGAGTCCCGATGGTAGGCAAGTTCCAATCACCATGGCCGGCTCAGTGCAACTGATGCCCAACATTTGCATAACAAATGTATTGTGTGCACCTTCATTCAAACATAACCTATTATCCGTTCAAAAACTTGTCACTCAATTAAATGTAGCTGTTATATTTTTTAAATCTCATTGCGTTCTATAGGACCGCTCGACGAGGACGGAGATTGGACGGGGCCATGAACGCGGTAGTTTATATTATCTCAATCATGTGTCTGAGCCTCAAATACTCCACACTGGCTCCTCTACGTTCCAGCTTTGGCACAAACGACTCGGACACCCTTCGTATGCTACCATTCTTGCTTTAAAAGAATTATTAGCTATTATTCCGCCATCCCCTCAACTTACTTGTGATATTTGTCCGCTAGCCAAACAACGGCATTTGCCATTTCCACATCATTCAATTTCTAGTAGTTTGTCTTTTCAAATAATCCATTGTGATATATGGGGTCCTTACTCTCCTACATTAACCAATGCTCGCTATTTTCTAACTATCGTTGATGACTTCTCTCGATGCACTTGGACGTTTCTTATGAAGCATAGAAGTGATTGTTATACCCTACTTTATGATTTTTGGGCTCATGTCAAAACACAATATTATTGTCCTATCAAAATCATCCGTACCGACAATGGTACAGAGTTCTTGTCTAATTCAATGCAAACATTTTTTTTGTAACATTGGAGTTATACACCATCGTAACATGGTTGCCACTCCCCAACAAAATAGCGTTGTCGAACGCAAACATGGTCATCTTCTAAGTGTTACACGTGCACTTCGTTTCAATTCCGGCCTTCCTCTTCATTTTTGGGGTGATTATGTCCTCACCGCTACTCACCTCATTAATAAATTACCTACGTCAACGTTGAACAGTAAATCACCTTATCAACGGTTATTAAACAAAATACCGGATTACACATCTCTCCGAACATTCGGTTGTCTATGTTTTGCATCAATGGGTCATCTTCATCATGATAAATTTGTACCTCGCACTATAAAGTGTGTCTTTCTTGGATATCCACCGGGACAAAAGAATATCATCTTTTTGATCTTGAAAATAATAAATATTTTAATAGTCAAGATGTTGTTTTTCAAGAATCTAATTTTCCCTTTCTCAATCAATTGGCTCCACCAGATAAACACAATTCATTAGTCCTTCCCCTTCCACTTCCTAACTACCAAGACTCATTTGATTTTCAAACCATTCCCCATGACTCCACCCAAAAATCAAACGCTCAGGAACTTTTTCCCATGAGTGCCCGCCGACCCACTCCGAGGGCCACTCAGGCACTTCCTCTCTCACACCTAACACACACAAGGAGTCAAACCTTCCCATTCCCATTGCCATAAATGTGCCTGAGCCAACTCCTAATCAATCTTCTTTTCCCTCCATAGTCAGGAAACAGACCATTGCCAACCACGATGTGACCGTCATCCACCTCCAAAATTAAACGACTATGAATGCGGCCTTGTTTCAAGTCCTGTTCCCGATCTTAAGCAACCGTCTGTAGGTTCACCTTATCCCATCTCTGATTATTTATCTTATGAAAATACTAGCCCTGTCCATCGTATATTCTTGTCTGTACTAACCCTTGAGCAAGCGTCGACTTCTTTCTCTGCTGCAATGAAAGATGCACGATGGAAAGCTGCCATGGCTGCTGAAATTCAAGCCTTGGAACTCAACCGCGCATGGACAGTTACCACTCTCCCTCCTGGCAAAAGACCCATCGGATGCAAATGGGTATACAAGATCAAGTGTCGATCTGATGACTCAATTGATCGATTCAAAGCTCGTTTGGTCGCAAAGGGATTCACTCAAACTGAAGGAATCGATTATCACGAGACATTCGCTCCGATCGCAAAACTAGTCACAGTTCGATGCATCCTTGCTATCGCCGTCGCGCTTGGTTGGTCCATTCATCAAATGGATGTTAACACTGCCTTCCTTCATGGTGACTTGCAGGAAGAAGTTTACATGCGCATTCCTCCAAGATTTACAAAACAGGGGGAAAACACAGTCCACAGGCTTCATAAATCCCTTTACGAATTAAAACAGGCCTCTTATAGGTGGTTCTCTAAACTGTCCTCCGCTCTTATTGGTGCTGGCTTCACACAGTCAAAAGCCGATTACTCACTATTTACCTCATCTCGAGCTTCTTTCTTCTCTGTTGTCCTGGTGTATGTCGACAATCTTCTCATCACTGGCCACAATCCAACTTGTATCACATTGCTGAAGAGATATCTTCATTCACAGTTCCAGATTAAAGACTTGGGCACCCTTCGGTATTTTCTTGGTATTGAAATTGATCATACTAAAGGACTGCACCTATCGCAAAAGAAAATATGCTCTGGACATCATCACGGATACAGAGCTGTTAGGCGCTCGTCCTTGTGCATTCCCTATGGAGACAACTCTTCGACTCACTCCTGACGATGGCCGACTCTTGGACGATCCAACACCCTTTCATCGGTTAGTAGCCAGGCTTCTCTACCTCACCGTGACATGCCCAGACATCACATATTTCGTCAACTACTTGAGTCAATTCATGTCCAGACCGTGTGAGTCTCATTGGCAAGCTGCTTTGCGCATCGTCCGTTACCTAAAGTCTACTCCAGGAAAGGGTATATTTCTATCTTCTACCGGTCCCTTACAGTTACGAGCCTATAGCGATGCCGATTGGGCTGCCTGTCCCCCTACTCGCCGCTCTATTACAGGGTATCTCATCTTTCTTGGACAAAGCCCAATCTCTTGGAAGACTAAGGAACAACAAACAGTTTTTCATTCATCTGTCGAAGCTGAGAATCTTGCTATGGCCTCTGCTTCTTGCGAGATCACGTGATTACACACTCTACTACATGATCTTCGTGTTCCTCATCATGCTGCCAAGCTCCACTGCGACAACCAAGATGCTCTCCATACCGCGTCTAATCCCGTTTTCCATGAACGGACCAAACATATCAAAATCGATCGTCATCTTATCCACGAGAAAATTCAAGCTGGGCACATCAAAACAATGTTCACACCATCCAAGCAACAACTGGTTGATTTCCTGACGAAAACCCTTGGGAAACATGACTTTCATCGACTTACATCCAAGGTGGTCCGTGATTCCCACTCTCCACCTTGAGGGGGAGTATTACCATTATTCATCTCTAGCTGATCTCCTTCCATGTAAATAAGGTTATTTTGTATATGACTGGCATTATTTACGGTATCATATCTCAATAGTTAAGATATTTCCTCTTTATGTTTTGATATTCTACCATTGTAGAACAAAATCATGGGAGATAATATCTCCCTCCTTGTTATATATATTGTAAATGAGTCAGATCAATGAAAACACACAATTCAAATTCTAAATCTCCATCTTCAACTTTTGTTAATCTCTTAAAAGAGTGAAACCATAACCACAACACAAGCATAGAAACTAATTCATTGTCGAATAACTTGTGAGGGACAAAAATTACTAAGAAAGATTAACAAATAAATTCAAGAAAAAGATGACAAAATGTAAAAAATAGAAAAGGTAATATCAAAGAAAACATTAAAATATGAACAAAAGTGATGGAACCATAATAGAAAAATCCACACAGAGCGCGGGAAGCAAACTAGTCTATTTAGAAAGTTAGAGATATGCTTTACTTCCACTGCTCTTTCATGTGATGATCATTGGGGTGCGGTGTATAAAGCCTTCTTATGGATTCTGAAACTGTTGGTTGGTGGAAATTAGCATGACATAAGGATGTGTTTCCTAGGCATGGGATAATTCATGAAGATGGATGTGTTTTTTGTGGTAGTTGTGTGGAGATCCATGATCAAATAATCTTTTATTGTACTTTTGTGAAATCTGTTATGGTTCCCCTATGGCTCATGTTAAAGTTCCTTTTAGAGGGAGGAAATGAGACTTGTGGTGGCCATGATTTATTAAGATTGCTCAAGGAAAGACTGAGATGGCACATAGAAGACGAAGAAGTCATGCAGCAACAATTTATTTTCTGTGGCAAGAGCACAACCTTCGTTTGCATCAGCAGCAAACCAGGAGTCCTGAGCAAATAGTGCAACTGATTGTGACTTTTCTGGACTGAGGCTGGCCTTTGCATTGCTTTCTGGGTTCTTCATTTGGTGTAGTTTTTATTTTTCTGAGTAGATATTCAAGATGCACCTCAAATGTATATGTAAAGGGTGACGCATCCACGACTTGTAAAACTCCATGCTAATAGGAAATGATTTACCGTTCTCCAAAAAAAAAAAAAAAAAAAGAACAAAGAACAAAGAAGAAAACAAAGAAGATCGGTATGTCGTTCACTGTGATAGTTAGAGTGTGATTGACTTGAGCAATAGAGTAATATCACTCTCTAACCATATGCGCATTGTGATAATTAACGTTCTCTGAGAAAATGGGGGATAGGGAATGATTTCCGAATAAAGCTAAAGCCAAAGAAGTTTTTGGTCGAGTTTATCTTGCCAAAGTTTCTATAATTGCGGATAAAGATCAACATGAGGAACTTATTTTGGATGCTCCAACAGCCAAGCAAACATCACATCTAATTAGCTCTTTTTGTGAAAAGCTCTCATTCTCTATCTACTCTATATTTTGCTCTGCGAACTTGCAACATTCAGTTCCCTCACACATATCCTGAATCCTGTCAAGTCGGAAATGCATATGAACCGATTTGTTAGTGAAATTCGTTCGTCGTCAAGCTACATAGTTATTCACAACAACAAGGGATCCAAAGCACCAGCACCAGCAGGAGTGATAAAGAAGAGTATTCCTGTCATTACTGCAGTTAGACATAAGAAATAAGAAATCCTACTGAATTTACCTTAGATGGACAATGGATCAATGATCTACCGAGTACTTATATACCTTATAAGTTTCGATATCATATATCTTATAACTTATAAGTTGGAATATCATATGGTATATATATTTAACTTTATCCTTTAACGTACAAGGCTAAGCAGTGTTTTAGAAATGTGGATATCTGTCATACAACGGCAATCTACAATATTGGTGAACTTGACTGTAGAAACAAATTCAGTTCCTGATATGGTAAAGCAAGTAAATCACATACCCATGCGGAAACTGCAATATTCTTAAAAAGTCTTGTAATTTACGGGTCTCAACCTGCATTCTGTGCTTCGTCTATGTTTTTCACGCTAGAGCCTCGTTCACATCGTGACATATGCGACAAAAGAAGATAAATATGGATCAGGATGCCCTTAGAACATGTCTCGCGTGAACCTTCACACTCGTGGCACAGGATGTCTAAGTTCGCTCGACGATAAAAGCGGTTGAACAGAGGAAAAGAAGGGGATCGGATACCTCGTGACCCTAGCTTGACGGTTATGATCCATGCACGAAACCATGAAAATGTTAACGTTAACAAGTAGTATGGTCGCATAGTCACGACACTCATCCTTGTAAAGTACTTGTGAGATTGGCTCTCGTGATAAGTACGCACTTGCATATTTTGAAATATGTAGGGAATGGATAAGTACAAGAATGTCCATGCACAGTTGACATGAGTATTTTACCTTATATATGAAGTTATCCTCTAGTAAGCACGATCTGTGTGCCTATAGGAATAAGAATAGGATCTTATGACACCGATTAGCTATCGGCATCGATTAATAATCTGTGACTTGACTCATTTAGATAGTCCTTAAATGTTGATATTCAAGCAAAAGAATATGACCAAGTGACAATAAAAAACTTCCACCATCAGTTCTTAGTAAAAGCTTGAAATGGAATATCAAATATGTGATTATGATGATGGATAAATATAGAATGGTTAGTAGTAAGCTTTTTTGGTTCCTCGTAACTTTAACAAGTGATCATTTTACTGATCTGTGACTCATGGATTCATGGTGATCATCACTTGGATGTTATTTGTGCTTGATTACTATATATTTCTTAGTCGTTCATTGTCCTCGATTATCGGCTGGGTTTGCCACATTGAATTTCCCTGTGTTGATATCTCCGCATATTTATTCTCAATCTAGATGTCAAAATCGCATCAAAACAAGTACAATGTGAAGCAAATCATCAACACAAATCCCTAATGTTACCATATAGCAGCTCGTAACATAAACACACGACGAACAGTAACAACAAGTTAATAATAGTACATCAGTACAGCATATGAAGTTCAACATGTATCTAAACTATAATTATTTACATGGCTTTCTGTCAACATATAATCTATACATACATATCAACTATAATGACCAGTTTCTATAGTACCTTGGACATTCTTCTCATATCCATCGTCCATATTTCATTTCTGATTACGTTCTATTTTTATCCCTAATGCCCTGTTTCATCTAGTTATCAAGAAGCGCCTCAACATCAATCCCATCTCCAACGACAGTCGAGAGACTCCCTCGATCCTCAAATGGACTCTGCAGCAACTCATTGTATGAGACAGCAGTCGACATATCTCCATTC
>JAOVYX010014190.1:0-31949 GCA_035668315.1 Drosera spatulata
CCTACCATCTCCACTCCCCTTTCTCTGATTCCACCACGCACCACACCAACTCCACCAAAAACTCCACTAGCTAATCCACTTTCATGCAAATCATTTTCTTCTTAAGTTTTCCTCCCTTCTCTTGACATAGTTTTTTGCAAATCAACAACCGAGGCTGTGGAGCAGTTTGGCAAGAAGGGGTAAATCAGTTTGGATAGCAAGGAAAACACGAGAGGAAGAAGGAAGGAAGCGGCACAAGTAATTCCGTTCAAAGAAATGAAACCGAGTTAGTCATACCAAGTCAAACTCGACTCAAAATCATTTAAACAAGTACTGCAAATCATATAATTTAGTCTCATACTGTAATACCCCAAGAAAATGTTTAAATGGTTTGATAGTACTACCTATACCAATAAGGTGTATCTTCCTTTTCGATAACCCATCACTTTAAAACTCCGCAGTTAACCTCCTGGGAAGTTTCTCAGGACGTGCGCGAGTGAGGCCAAAAGGCATTGAAAGGACTAGTGTTGGTCTGTAGGGCAAGTTGTTAGCCTGACGAGCGGTTCTTGGTGACGACCCGGTAGCAAAGATTTGGCTGGGGCGTTACGATATGGTATCAGAGCAACCCTGCGACCGCGTGCTGGACCTGTGGACAAGAGGTGCAGGTCAGCCGCCTAACGGGGAAAGATTCTGGGGCTGTGTGCCGTGCTTGAAGTCGTAACGAGGACGTTGCATTCTTTAAGTGGGGGTGTATGTAATACCCCAAGAAAATGCTTAAATGGTTTGATAGTACTACCTATACCAATAAGATGCACCTTCCTTTTCGGTAGCCCATCATTTTAAAACTCCGCAATTAAGCGTGCTTAACGCGGAGTAATGCTGAGATGGGTAACCTCCTGGAAAGTTTCTCAGGACCAAAACGCACTGAAAGGACTATGTTGGTCTGTGGGGTCAGGACTATGTTGGTCTGTGGGATCTGTTATCAGCCTGACGAGCGGTTCTTGGTGACGATCCGATAACAAGGATTTGGTTGAGGCGTTACAGTCT
Source organism: Drosera spatulata (assembly GCA_035668315.1). Taxonomy (NCBI): domain Eukaryota; kingdom Viridiplantae; phylum Streptophyta; class Magnoliopsida; order Caryophyllales; family Droseraceae; genus Drosera; species Drosera spatulata. The sequence continues at coordinate 1,027 of JAOVYX010014190.1, forward strand.
GTCCCGAAAAGAATATAACAATTTGACGTGACCCGGTTCTTGATGTAAAGTTTGATACACATACAACGACGATCAAGCGTAATTTTTTAACCTAATATATATTGTGGGACGATCAGACGTGATTTGATATGAAAACGAGAGTTGTATTCATACGTATAGAATAATACAAAATACGTATATGTTACATCTTTTATGACACGGACGGAGTATATCCTACTCTTTCTGTTCCATAAAAATTATAACATTTTACATTTGTTATTACAAAAATATATGATTGATTTTATACCATAAATAAAAAGATTCTTGGACAGATTCTATTTTTTTCATGTATAAAATCAACATCACAAATCTCTTATTATTATTTACCACATGATTTTAAAAACTTTTGTCCAGTCACCCGTGAAACCTTTTCATAGAAATTCATTACTTTCTTCTTGCAAAACATCATGGGTTAAGCTACACGACACAAATCCTCATTAATATTACACAAAAAAATTTATAAAATTATATAACACAAATCAAAAACTTTTCCTCCACAAATAGGCACTTAAACCGAATGACTTGCACAAAAAGAGCATGTTGCAAACAGTGATCTACACACAACTCCAGGCCGTTTGACTTGTATGATCAAGCAACTCCCTTTCTCCTCCTCCATCAATGGCGATTCATCGATCTCTCCCATGAATCAACCCCTCGACTCACCAACACCACCACCATGCTCCGATCACCCTTATCACTTCTCCTCCTCCTCTTCATCTTGCCCTCTCAATCCTCCCCTCAACACCACCACCGCCTCATCTCTGCCGTCGATCTCGCCGGCGTCTCCAAACCGCCGATCCTCCTCCCTCTAACCCCCTCATCACCTTCCCAATCTCATCGCCGCCTCCGCCTCCGCCGCCGGCATCTTCTTCACGGATCGGCCTCGAATTCGAACTCGTCGAGCGCTCGGATGCCTCTTTATGACGATCTGCTCTCGCGCGGGTAAGCGATCGAGGATTTGATTGAATTTGAGATTTATTTTGATGGAATTGAAATAGGAATTTGAATTGGAATAGAAATTTGAATTTGAATCGGATTGATGATAGTTTGTTTGTTTGGTTGATGTTTAGGTATTATACGACGAGATTGTTTATAGGTACGCCGGCGCAGGAGTTTGCGCTGATTGTTGATACTGGAAGTACTGTAACGTACGTGCCGTGTGATAGTTGTCAGAGATGTGGAATGCATCAGGTATTGTATTGATGTTGCTTCTTTTGTTTTTGTTAGTGGTGATGTTGCTGATAGATAAGAAGTAAATTTGTGGTGTGAATAGGGTTATAAGTGGCCTGATTGTGGAGATGTTCCTGTTTGACTCGGCTTGATGAGAGCTCGGCGCTACTATTGTTTATCAAACAATTGAGCCTGCCAAGCATGTTCGTATCTTTAGGAACAGGATCGGACTATAGTACAGGTTATCTTGTTTTGTTATGCTATTACAATCATTGTTATCATCTAGGTTTTGAAGTCTCACTAATCGAGGCTGGCGGAATCCTTATTTTTTAGTTTAGAAATAATTGAAAGGCATGCTCTACCATGGTCAGGCAACCTATAACACCTATAAGAGATGGCGGCTTATGCGGTTATGTGTATTCATTTCAATTCCTAGAATGTGTTATCTGATGATGTGTTGCAAGTTGAAGATACAGCAGCGACATACTGCATGAGAGAGTCACTTGAAACTATTGAATTATCCACGTTACAACTACTGCAACACAAAAATGTTCGAGGTTGAGGCGCCTATTTGGGTTTGGCTTTTCTTAGAACACTATTTACAACGTATTCATGTTGTTACTGATAATTGCAGTCCATGTTTTTCTGCATTTAGGACGGCGTAGACCACTTATGTTTCTCTGGCACGTTTGTTCTGATTGTAATCATTCTCCAGGACCCACGATTCAAACCAGAGAAGTCTAGCACTTACAAAGCTGTAAAGTGCAATATCAATTGTCGTTGTGATGAAAAGCGAGATAACTGCATCTATGACAGAAGATATGCCGAACAGAGCTCCAGCAGTGGTGTTCTTGGCGATGATATCGTTTCGTTTGGAAGTGCGAGTGAACTGAAGCCTCAGCATGTTGTTTTTGGTTGTGAGAATTCTGAAAGTGGTGACCTCTTCACTCAACGTGCTGATGGTATAATTGGTCTAGGTCGTGGTCCTCTAAGTATTATGGATCAGTTGGTTAATAAAGGTGCTATTGACAATTCTTTCTCCTTGTGCTATGGCGGCATGGATCTAGGTGGAGGTGCCATGATTCTTGGTACCCATGAACTTCCTGGTGACATGGTTTTTGCTCGATCAGAAAGTAGCCGGAGGTAAGGAACTCTTGTCAGCGCTTGCTGTAGGTTTCCGTGCATCCACTTTTCAATTATATTTATTGCTGGTTTGTATGATGGCAGCCAATATTATAACATTGATCTGAAAGAAATTTATGTGGCCGGCAAACTACTGAATTTGAAGCCAAGCGTCTTTGATGGGAATCATGGTACAGTATTGGACAGTGGAACTACCTATGCGTACCTTCCAAAAGAAGCTTATTCTGCCTTCAAAAGTGCTGTAAGTTTTCTCTGCTTTTTTTCTTTTTCTATTTTCAAATGTCAATGAATTGATTTCTTCTCATCTGATCTCTGTCCCAGTCGTCTTGGCACTTGCATTTTGCTCAGGTGTACTATTAATGGAACAAAAGATATTGGAAGGGAACTCTACACATTTGCAAGACTTTTATACCGTAGAAATGTTGCCTTTTTATTATGCTGTAGATCAATTGCGTATTAAAAACTAAGCAAGATTTTCCTTGCCATAGTAGCGCCCTCTTTGACGAATAAAGTTCAAAAGTTGCACTTTATAAAATAAAATAAAAAAAAAGAAAAGAAAAGAAAAGAAAAAGGGAAAAGAAAGAAAGAAAAAAGAAAAAAGAAAAAAGAAAAGAAAAGAAATTAAGTTGCGACTTTCGTCTAGAAAAGTTGAACTTTTCTAACCTCTTTGCTTTCTGCTTGTTCTAAGTGAATGAAAATGGGCATGGGTTTGTGGAAATTGATTTACATGTGTGTTCCTGAATTTAGTTAGAGAATAATCTTTCCATTTTAGTTTCACATATCATGCCCCAGCTCTTGCCATTCTGACATGTCTGGGAGGTTCAGAGTGAAAACATGTAAACGACATGTGGGCAATTTTGAATAATATACTTCGACAAATTAATTTTGTTCCGTGAATGACATCCAAGTATCTATAATCCTTGCTGATCTGCTATTTGTATTTCCAGATTTTGGAGAGTGTTCGTTCTCTCATAAGAACTCCAGGTCCTGATCCAAGTTATCAGGATATTTGTTTGGGTGGAGCTGGGAGGTGCGCCTTTTTTTATCAATACTCTACATTGCTTCCAGTTTGAAGTTCGTATCTGCTGATTTGTGCTTTTGGTGCTACAGCTGATATTCCTGCTTGAAACTTGCTCTAGGGATGTCTCCCAACTTTCTAGGACCTTTCCTCAAGTTGAGATGGTATTTGGCAATGGTCAGAAGTTGTCATTGTCCCCGGAAAATTTTTTATTCAGGGTAAATTGATTGTTATGAACCTTGCTTTTCATACCCTCTTTGTATTTCTCTGTGGTGTTTCAAAGCCATATCTCTGAACCTTTGCGTATCTATTTTTGTTAAAAATATTAAGATAGATGTTTGTTCTTGTGTTGTGATTGTAGCATACCAAGGTTCCTGGTGCATATTGCCTCGGTATCATGCAGAATGGTAACGATCAAACGACCTTGCTGGGAGGTAAGAGATTTATTCCAGATTGATCAGCATATGTTATCGTTTTATCCTTTTCTGCTCTTCCTTTTGCTGCTCAGACAAAAAGTTTAAGTAATTGGCACTATTATTTTGAAAGAGAGTCCGTCAAACAGTAATGGATTAGGACTTCGGCTTCCTAGTTCTTGCTATTGCTCTCAATTCTACTCTCTTTTTTAATATAATTTTTTGTTATTTTTGGCAGGAATTATTGTTCGAAACACCCTTGTAACCTATGACAGGAAAAATGAGAGAGTTGGCTTTTGGAAAACGAATTGCTCTGATCTCTGGAAAAATCTGAATGCTAAACTCTCTCCTTCTCCTTCACCATCAGTTTACCATGGCAAGAATACAAGTTCTGGATTGACTCCTGCCCCTTCCCCTTTCTCAGGCATAGCAGCCAAGGATATTTTATCTGGTAAGATACGTAGCAATAGTGCAAATTTTATTCTGTCTTGCGGTCGTCTTGCCAGAAATGAGTCCGTATATATGGCTATTTAACTTATACTCCAGTTTTTCTTGGGCCTGATATGTTGTACAGTATCTTGCAAGAAATGAGCATTTATTCGTGGTCACTTCGGCTTCTTTCTTTCCGGTATTTATTGGTTCTTAATCCTTCACATTGGGTGCTTGAGGTTCGTCCACATAGTTTGTCGATAATATGTCCATCTTGCTGTTGTAGTAGTGATTTCATCTTCGACATTACTTATGCATCTGATAGTTTGGTGGCTATATTTTTTGTCACCTGGTCTATTTGTCCTGAGTTCCTGCCTTCCTGGTTATATTGCCGTACCCTTCTTCATCAATCTTGTAGACACACCAGGGTTCTGTGTTTAATTTGATGTTCATATACATCTAGTTATAATGTCATGACCACTACACATTTCATGTACTGTAATTTCTGAACCTTCAATAGAGGTTCAGTACTAGGTATTTATATGGTTATTCCTTGTGCAAGAATGCTTCAAAAGGAAGGCACTTCTCAAATATTTGTTTTAGGTATTATTACTCATCGATGTGATGAGGATGCTTCAAATCGACTTGAGCCATGAACTCAAGTCATAGTGGCAGTTTTGATCTTCTTGGTGCCTGCAGTCACGGTCACCCTTACCTACATTTTATGGTTCCTTATTTTATCATTCACAATGTTTCTTATGTTAGTAAATGATCCCTTGAAAGCTCTCATGGTTCATAAACGCTAAGTCTAACCTTCTTATTTGAACTGGCCTTGAACTTTGCCTTTGCCACTCCCTATCTGTGAGCACATTGATAGGCACGATCCATGTCTTTTTTTTAGTCCCATCTATGATATCGAGGATCAAGTTTGGTTTGTTATTCTCACAATCATGTCCATAGTGTCTTCATCATAAGTAAACTCTCAGAGTAGCAGATCGTGTCTAAAGATCCCAACCTACTGTAAGCAGGAGCTGCTGGCATTGGTCCCTTCTGTATTCACTGTGTTCTTTATCAATGTTTATATACTCATAGTTTGTGAGGAATATGTCGTGAATCTTATGTAGGGGATTTTCAAGTCGGAGTCATAACGTTTGAAATGATGCTTCTTACTGATGGCTCTAGCTTGAAGCCTAATATCACTGAGCTGGGTGCATTTATTGCAAATGGGTTGGACATCGATTCCTCACAGGTATGCAACAACATACTTCTTTACAAGTACTGCATCCTGCTTCTACGAGCTTTTTCTCATGCTTTATCTGAAGAAGTTTTTGTTCACTATTAGGTGCGCATGCTAAACTTCACTTCGGAAGGAAATCATTACCACATCAGATGGGACATATATCCAGTTGATTCTGCCAGCTATATTACTAGTACCCAAGCAAAGGTGATTTTTCTTGTCCCTTCTGTTATATTTGAAGTTGCCAATTATCGATCTTCTGTGTACATGTTTATTGCAGAGCATAATCCTGCAGTTAACTGGACACCATTTGAAACTTCCTGGGAATTTTGGAAGCTATGAAATAGTTGAGTGGAAAGTTGAACGACAAAGCACAAGGTATCCCAGCCTTTTCCGGCCTTTTCTCTGGTCATGTTGTTGTGTGCTAGATAGAATCCCTATAAGACTCTAGCTTCGGTGTCCAGTTGATTTTTGAAGTGTCGGCACAGAGATGACGTAGGAAAACTCACAAGTTTGGCAATGAATGCGTGTTTCCTAGCTGCAACGATACATTACTTGTTTCTCAACTTACCTGCATTTATGGCAGCGATCATCTTAGGATATCATACGTGCATGCATTTATGTCAGTGATCATCTTAGGATATAATGGGTATTTTTATTCTATGTTGATATATAGCTTGCAGCTATTAATTCGGCCATATATAGTTTCATGGATGAATGTCAGTTTTTTTCCCTCGGTTTGCCTGTGATTTTAGTGGTATGTTTTTCCTCAAAGATGGACAGTTTGCAGTTACTGGATACACAGATTATAGACACAGGGATCAATGGCGCTACTTAACTGAATTCAGTTGTTCTGTGTTAATCTGCATCTGACTGTTAACTGTTTCTACCTTGAATGGGCTTAGAGCTTTCTTGGTAAGTTTTTATTCTGATCTCTGCATATTCTGTTTTCTTTCTACTCAGAAAGCCGCAGTTTCTGGCTGTATTCATTGGAAGCTTTGCAATTCTTGCCATCTTTTTGGCTTTGATTGGCATATGGTTTCTGCAACGGCGTCAAAAGCAAGCATTACATCCTTATGAGCCTGTCGACTCAGTTGTTGCTGAGCAAGAACTCCAGCCACTTAGAACCCAACTTTCCTAATGCCACTCTGTCCTTATCTCTTCAATAGCTCAATACAGATTGCTAAACCCATGACAGTCGATGAAGTTGACATTGAAACCCAGCTATATCATGAGCGATTGAAGGTTATTGACTCAGTGGAGAAAAGTTTTGCTGGTGGAAGACGAGCAGGTCTTTGTCTAGCTATTATACAATTCCTCACAATACATAGGAGAATTTCCAAGGAGTTACAACATCGTGCTCTGAAGCCAGATTCCATGCCTATTACTGTCAGCTGTTTACTTCGTCTCAGCACCAAAGGAATATCTTTACGGACTGTTCCTCGACGAAAAGTATATAGCTTGATTGCTGTATCATACCTCATGTTCATTCTAGGATCACCAGCAATACTGTAACAAGGGCCTGTAATTGAACTGCAAATAAATTTATTTCAAGTTACAGCAGTGAATTGCCACCAATGACTTTGCTTTGAGGCTCCACCTTTTCTTTTCTTGTACTACCACATATCGTGCTTCCTTGAAGTGTTAGCTCTAAATTATGTTGGGTGTGAATTTGTGATGATGATTATAAAAGCTTTCAATATAGTTTTTGGATCTCTATAGTTTTGAAATCTTATTATCGTCTGAAAGATCATGAGACAACTATAGTAGGCAAGGGGCGAGTGCTGGCCAGCCAATCTTGGCATCCGATGCCATCCTCTTTGCTCGACCTTTTTGCAAATGCGACTTTCGGCCTTGGAACCTCCTTATCTAGATGATCTACACGACCGAAAAGTGAAGAGGAAAAACCAAATGCTCAACCTTCGTAGATGATCTTGTTTAGGTCCCATTTGGATCCTTTAGTTGGGCACCGCCAGTACACTGTTGTGCAAACAGCTAAGTGGATTGTAGTGTCAATTGAAAAGCGGTGATGGGGGATCCTAACAGCACATTATATGAAGATTTTTTTTTTATGTATTTGTCTTCTATCAAATTATCAGTTCTATCAAAATGATTAATTATAATAGAAGATTTGAACACATGACATTATATTATTATCTGTTTCGATATCATTTTAAAAAATCAATTTTATCTAAAATTCGAATTTATGATAGAAAACACACCAATGTACTTCGACATGGGCCCACAAACGCACAACGTCGTCCATGGATGCGATGGATCATGTTAAGACATGGAAGAGGGACTGAATTGAGTGAAGTGGAAATTGACTGGTGCACGGACATGGGTTTGGACTTTCACATTTGATCACTTCGCTGGAGATGCATTGCCTGCCATGGATGCACGTGAACTGTTGGACTTGAGAATTGTTCAAGTGGAAACTACTTAAATATACAGATTCCCCACGCGGGTAAACTTCGCTTGTATAAATTTGATATACTACTCACCAAGCATGACGTTTAAACAATGATAATTGGACAGCGTGTAGTGATGACAGTATGATCTTGGATCAGTAAATTAAAGCATCTATTATGCGATTAGCAAAGAAGCTAGGTGACTCTTTTATCTTTGATCTGAACTGATGAAGCAATACAGATCGAGCTATACTAAATGATTGAATAACAAAACTGATTTGTCGATCCACCGGGGCTCGTGTTACATACTTCTGATCGAAAACTATTTTAAATGATCTGATCACAACACAAGAAGTGATTGTAGATCTACTTGCATTTAGCATTCCACCACCAATATGCAAGCAGTGCAACGCTGACTAGCTCCGCGTGAACCCTCTTCTAATTGACCTGTCTCGAGTGTCTAAACTCATAAGTTTGACACTGCATTATTGACTTTGGGATGATACTAGTAGTAGTAAATTGGCTGCTGCAGATCACAGACAGTGGGCAGGCATATGCAGAGTCAGCCCACCAGCTTCATAATGAAAAGAGGAGGAGGACACACTGAATAATGAAACCGCGTCGAGAAGTGGAATGGAAAGAGGTGGGTGGGGCCGGCGGTCCACGGATGCCACCGACTCTCCAGGCTGTCACCAAAGCTGGCAGTATCCGGTACACTTCCTCTCCTGGCTCTTGTTCCTGCTTGCTACTGCGCTGCTGCCTTCCCCACTTAACACCACTGTTCCATTTCTCTTCTTGTCTCTATACTCCCACGTACCGGTTCCTTTGTTTCATATGAGATGTACGTACACGACTTTATATTTGTTGAGGATGAACTACCAACAAAAAAGAAAAAAACTAGAATATATATATATATATATATATAATATCAATAATCTGTCAGTTAATTATAACTGATTAGGATTTTGATTTCGTTTTGTTGAGCTCTTCCCCTGACAATAGCATTAGATAAACACCAAAGTTTGTTGATGACTCTCTTGATCTTAAAGTTGTTTCCTTATTCAAACAATCCTCAGCAATTCAAGTGAGTAATCGTACACATAAGTTGATCTCCAACTCGTTCTGAGAAGTGTTTTGACTGTTGGACCCTGTAAACTTCACCTTATTTGAAAAGAAGTCACTTATTTAGGGAGACATGAAATCGTACGCATTAATATCATACTACTAGGTGCATGCACTTTCATTACACCTTCATCTACCCAAAACACTCCTTTGAGTCCTTATCTCCACCCTATAAATTCCAACGAATTGGGTCTCCAAAACCATCCATTCAAACAACTGTCCCTCTCTCTCTCTCAACATCACACACACCTACACATCTCATTTCACATCACAGCACTAAAAACAAAAACCTAGTTCTACCCCTTTCTCAAATCAAAGCAACTAGGAAGATGAAGCTGGTTTTTGCCACCCTGTTGCTCATTGCCCTTGTTTGCTCCACAGCACTTTCTGATGCTGATGCTGCTGCTCCAGGTAATTTACATGAACTACTCTGAATTAATTTGTTCGTATACTCATTGTTCAATAAAACCCGCTCTACCAAAAGCTCAAGTGTGCTCGATGTTGTTTAGGAGTTGATCAGGTGGTTTTCTCCTACCATATGTAATGTTCAATATGATGCAAGAATGACACAGAAACATCCATCGACGAAACCTCCTAACCTGATAGTCATATACTACATTATGTACAATACAGTGGCATTGACTAATAATACGTGTTTTCTACTAACTATACAGGAACTGTGCCAAATGGGATTTGTGGCCCGAGGTGCGGAGAGAGGTGCGCGAAGGCAGGGGAGAAGGATAGGTGCCTGAAATATTGTGGAATATGCTGCCAACAATGCCAATGTGTGCCCTCTGGGACTTTCGGGAACAAGTCACAATGCCCTTGTTACATGAACAAAAAGAACTCCAAGGGCGAGCCCAAATGCCCTTAAAAGGCCCAACCAACCCAATTATGCAGCAGCGAGGAAAGGAAACTTTTACTAGTATATGTAGGGGTGAATTATATTTAATTAATTTTTGAGCGCTACTGGTATTGTACTGCTACTAGGATTATGAGTTCATTATGCGTTAAAATCGAGTTATGGTGGATTTGATTTGCTAGTAAATGTGGCCTCTCGATGAAACTAATACAATCTTTATGTGTTTTAACAACTTGGACGGTTAGAGCGTGACTTGAGACCAATATAAGATTGGTAACAACAAGGATCACTGGATCAGAGTATATATACCGAAGGACAATTGGACCGATGCCTGATGTCTCGATAGGCCTGGTTACGACCTCATTGAATCGGAAGTCCTGGACCTATGATCCAATTGTAGAGTGTGATCTTCATAGAACTTGATGCTTCCATATGGTCGAGTAAATGCCTCGCCTGATCAGAGTTCGTCTGTTCAGGACATAACTTCTCTGATTACAGTTCCGATATTGACGAGCATAACAGTATCTCGGCATCTCTCTATTCTCTACAACTTTTTTTATAGAACAAGTGTTGCATTAGTCCATGTTTCCGGTGTTTTGGTCATCGCAATGCGAGGGTTCGAAATGATAGTGTTGCCCAAGTTTACTACATTATGATCAGGCGTGTTGCCCAAGTATATCTAAAGGTTTTTTTTTTATAATATATTTAAAGTTGCTAGGCCCATGATGTAGTCTTATGTATTCCAGGTACTAATTCTGGCCCATGATGCCAACCCACTTGCTACCCCCAAGTAGTAGAAAGGGAGACGACCCAAAATCGAGCCACGAAGCAATTTTGGGCTGGATGTGTAATATTGTGGGCCCAAATCACTTTTTCTTAATTGAAATGGTAGGATAAGATCATAAGAGTTGTACCAAAATGATCGATTGTATGCAAGCTTCCTTCTAATAGTTACATGATAAAGGTTAACTGCCGTACAAGCCCTTTATATAATCAGATTTGTGATAATCACGCAAAATAAGTTTAAAAAAGGAAACAAATTGCATGTAAGTTTTGATCAGTTAATGTTACTGTTTTACAATAAATTAAAAGCTGATGTAGCTGATGCTCTTGGGCAGCAGCCAAAGCCAAAACGACATAGTTTTAGGTTGAAAACAAATACAAAAAAAAAAAAAAAAGTCAAAAAAAGAGGAAACCAAAAGACATGATCAAATTCGGGAAAACTAACTGCTCGCACCAAACCATTGTCGACCAAAACAAGAACTATTCAATTTCTTCTTCTCCATGATCCATCTTATTCCCGTCATTGATTTACCCTAAAACTCTAGTAATTCATCTCGTCTTGCAATCCCATCAAACGTTTTTATATTTTTCTATTTTCTAAGGTTTGGTAAATTTGTTGCGTTTTCATTCTTGTTCTCTGTCTTTTTTTTTTTTTTTTATAAATGTTTTGATTTGATCTCTTGTAGTAATAGATTTTACTCTCTTATCTAAAGGGATGAACAACAACGTGGATTGGAGAGGAGAGTTCAACTTGAACGATGATATTCAATTTCCAGATGTCCAATTTGAATGATTAATTTTAGTGCAAATTTGGATGTCAATGTTGATGATAAAGATGGATGTGAGGTCGATGGAGATTGTATTGTGGAGAATAATAATGAGGAAGGAGGACGGTCCTATATTTTCAACACGTGGTGATGCATACAATTTTTATATGACGTATGCTTTATGGAAGGGCTTTGGCACTCAAAGACACTATCACCAAAAAAGGAAAGGGTAGATTTACCAAGAACAGTTTGTATGCAACAAAGAAGGCCACAAGAGCATGAAGGATAAAAGAGGCATAGATGCTACACTCGAAAGATGTTTACTGTTTTTTCTAAGGAGTGAAAGCACTCTGGATTTTGTGGGCATGAGAGGATCTCTAAAGATGATAATGTGATTCGGTATCGAGTAGGACTTTTGAAGTAGGATAAAAGTTTTTGGAGAATTATAGATTATGATGCGACAGGAGAGTCAAGGTGCAAATGCTCTTGTGAAAAGTTTGAAACTTATGGCATTTTATGCAAACATGTTCTATACATATTCAAGAGGAAGCAAGTCTCGTCTATTCCGGATTGTTACATTTTGAAAAGGTGGACTATGTCCGTTAGATATAGAGCGAAAACCGTTGGGTGTCAAGATCAAATTCCTGAAGATGTTGATGTGAATTTTGTGAGCCCATTGAAAGTGGGGAAGTTCGACGACAGTTTAATCACTTGGTTGACAATGCCTACGATTCTCCTTCTATAATAAGCAAGATGATTTCATTTTTTGATAAGCTAGCGCTCAAGGAAGCTGCAAGAAAGAAATCAATTCGGACAATTGAAGTATAAGATGAAAATCAAGTGATTTCAAGTGTTGGATTGTCACAGTTAGAAAACGTCTCAAATCTCAATACGTGACCCTTCCAGTGCACCTAGACGAAAATTTCATCCCAAGATTGCAACGAGAATCAAATCAGGTCTATAAGTTTCCACAAGTGTACCGAAACGACGAAGATGTTCTCATTGTAATCATTTGGGCCATTACGTGAGTAGTTGTCCAAGCCGCAAGGTAATACATATTCCATAAACACTTTTATGCTGATGAAATTATGAAAAAAGCTGCTACTCATCTTTTCTATGCATTTTCATTATAGGCGGAGAAGTCTAGGGCAAGTGTAAACGCACTAGTTGGAAACCAACCAAATGAAGATGTAAAAATGGAAGAAAAGGCTGATGAGACGATGACTTGATAAAGAGTTTGTGATGAAGATTTTTATGTACATAGTTTTATTTTTGCGATGAAGCTGCATGCCTCTATGTCAGATGTTATGGTACAAGTGATACTTGAACTTTGTTTTTCTTGGTTTTGTATCTGGTGTTCAAACAAATCCAGAGATACGTAGTAGCAAGGCTGTTCTTTGTGATGATCAGAGAGTTTATTAGATTGTTCTTTTCTTTGCTGTTATTCCATCCATTTGGATTGAAAGAAATAATGCTGTTGTTTTGTCCATGTGGTTCAAGACGGAGATGAGTCGACAAACTGGTGCATCATTAGATGGCATCAATGGTTATTCCAGTAGTCGGGCGGCTCCTGAGGTGACTTGATGTTATATCAGCGTTTTTTTATGCATAACCTTAGTTTTGGTCTTGTCCTGTGAGATATGTAGTAGCAAGGCTGTTCTACCTCAAGGCCACCTCGCAGAAGCATAATTGACATGAAAAACCAACTCTGAACAAGTCATTGTCGAATTGAGAAGTAGCAAGTCTTCTCCTACACGACACTGTCGAAAATTGAGAAGCAATACGTGTTACGAACGGGTCCGTTAATAATAAACATAAACAATAACGAGTATGCAAAATTAAATGAGATAAAGAATTTTACGTGAAAACCCTTACGGGAGAAAATCACGGACGGTCGCCGACGACGAAAAATCCACTAACCAAAAGAAGAAATACAAAAGGAGTTGCACTCAAAATATTGAGAATCTCACAATAAAAGATAGAGATAATAATCTCTAAAACAAATCTCTTAAACCCTCAATATATTTTTATGGATATATATGAATAGTGACTTTACCCTATCACTTTCACTTTTTCTTCCTCCTTTCTCCACTTTCACTTCTCCTGATTCCCTTTCCTCTTCCTCTCTTCTGCGTCTCCTTCTCCATCAATCCTTCTTCCTTTTATAAACAACACAATCCGGACACCACATGTAAGATCCATGCGGATTTAACACGAAGAAACAACGCGACCGACGCGGAGACGAACGCGGTTTGATTTGTGCCACCGCCACGCACCGTCAACAATACGAAACATCTTCTTGTACAGGCAAGTAGTAACTGTAGTCTGTACTGACACGAACTTGTGAAGTCGCAGCTGAAGTAGATGAAGTGAAGGTACCCTCTACTTATGAAATCCGACTATTACAATGTTACAACTCACTATTTGTTTACAGTTTCTTCGCCATATCTTGATCACAACCAACATTACAGGAAAGATGAAAAGCCAATACACAAGAGGATTTCGAATGGAGTTCTCTGTACAGTAGAACAAAACCAACCGCCAAAAAAAAATAAAAAATTAAATAATATTAAAAAAATCAAATGAAAACTTTGCTGTTCATCCTCATTGTTCAAGTTGAACTCTACTCCTCAATTGACATTGCTGCTCATCCCTGTTGATAAGAAAGTATAAAATCTATTGGTACAAGAGATCAAACCAAAACATTGAATAAAAAAGACCGAGAACAAAAATTGAAACGCAACATATGTACGAAACCCTGGAAAAATTGACAAAAAAAAGAAGAAGAAGATAATCTCGCAAAGTTAGATGACTTACTTGAAGGTTTAGGGGTAAATCGATGGCGGGAACAAGATAGAACATGCAGAGGAAGTATCTGAATAATGGCCGTTTTTCTCCACGATGTTTTGTTCTCAGTCTTTACTTTTTCCTGATTGTGTTCAGTGACTTGGCATTTTTTCCCCTCTTTTCTCAGCATAAGACTACATTATTTTTGGCTTTGGCTGAGCTGTGTCCATACGCAGCTAAGCTGCCTCATTAACCCGCATTAATATTTGTCTTATATTAGGGTCTAAGTTCTGCCTTGCATGGCATTTGAGGTGTTAAGTTTGATACACTTTTCCGTAGAAATAAATTAACCGTCTTAATGTAACAAAGTGTACATAGGCATCCTATGTGATAATGATATATCATCATTAATATTAATTGGTCAGCTTAGATCCAAATAAATGGACACTCACTCCCTGTGATTTACTATGAAATTAAAACCTATGGTTTGGTCCACAAATCACGGTCAACTTGACTCCATTTGTATGCACTGTGCACAAAGTACAGTTCACATGAGCTAGCTATATGGACATAATAGGCAAAGACTATTATGGAACAACTGATCATGATTCTAATTATTGTTTTCAGAATAAAGTGATTCTCACATACACATGTATCATCATGTCTATTAACATAAAAATATGTTTCTTGTCTTTCTGATCGTATACGAACCCCTTTCTATAATATATTTATTGTAACGACCAAAGACTCCTAATTTTGAACCTATAACCCAATGGAAAACATCTCATTTTTGTTTTTATTGCGTATAAGGGAATTGATATTCATCATTTTTCAAACACTCTTATTATTAATGAAAAATGATAGAGTTCTTAGATATTTCTTTCGTCTTAAAATAATTATTATAGTTTGATCGAAGGATTTGTTGAGATAAATTTTGAATTACATTGCGGACGTTCAAACATTATTTTTTACATAAATGTCATAAAATACTAATAATAATTTAAATTATGTTCTTTAATTTTGTGTCAGTGACGTAATTTTCTTACATTTTTAAGATAAATAACGAAACATCTTAAAATAACTTCTTATATTGACTGGTTAGGAGCCACACAAATTTTGATGATACATTCCATATTTATCAACTAATATAAGGAACGTTTTGCATCAAAGACACATCGTTAATATCATTAATTAATGAATGCATAGAAACTAGAAAGATGTTTCCGCTACCATATAATCATACACAACACACCTCTTCGTCCTTCATACAATAGTGTATACTACTGTCAAAGTTGCCCAATTGAGACACTTTTAATGACCAGTTGCATTTTCCCCTGCTCTCAGGCATCCACCTCTAAGGGTAATAGCAATGGTTTGTCTGCAATGACTAGCGGACAACAAAGAAAAGTTCTTCGTAATGGTAAAAAACAGTCTAAGTGCTGGGCAAATGTCAATGCAGGCTACAGGATCTGTGAAGCAAAGGCTGCATCCTGGGATGTTATCTAGTCAAGACCGTGCCACTGCTCATTATGGTGCTGTCACAGCCCTTAAAGCAACTGATGATGGCACGTATCTTTTTAGTGCAGGTTAGACTGTTTGCACAGAAGCTGAAAAAATGTTGTCGCACTGTTTTTTTTTTTTTACCTCAATTGCTTGGTTTGTGTCATAAGATTTCCTGTGATGGCTAGAAACGAAAATTGGTATTGGAGGACAAACCCTGATCCCAATTCACACACACACACTTTCAAGTTTCAACATCATCACCGTTCATCACCATCCCCACTGTTCTCTTCTCCTCTTTTTTTTCCTCCACTGTCGTTTCTCTCCTTGCCCATCATCCCACATTCTCACACGATATCCCACTTCACTTCACTGACTCCAAAACCCATCATCATAACTCTTCACCATTCTCGTTTTCACCTCATCATCATATTCATTCAACACTACCCGTTTCCCCCCTTTTGCTTCGTCCTCATTGTGTTTGGGTGCTTCCTCTTGTTGTTTTCCCCCATTTCAACTCTGCCCAAAAGCGAAAAAGTGAAGAATCCAAGGAAATCAGGGCTGTATTCATCCAATTGCTTCTCCAAAACAGCTCTCTTGTCTCTCCTTTTCACACTCTTAACGTTCTTTCACTTTCAAATCTGATATTCTAGCAACTGGGTTGAAGTGAGAAGTGGTGATTCCTCACTACCCAGATGAAATTCATGTCTGAGGGTTGTGATTCTGCGTGAGACTTGTGCTTTTAGGGTGATTTTAGCAACTGGGTCGAGTTCATTTTGCTCAATAATGGAGAAAAAACAAGGGTTCTTCTCGGCATTGAAGGATGAAGTGGTGAGGGGGCTGTCGCCGGCGAAATCGAGGCCGAGTAGTCCGGCAAGGAGCCGGTCGGGTCTGACGCGGAGAAGCAAAGGAGTTTCTGATGTTTTGATAGCGAGATCAGGGAGTTTGAGGCCGGTGCAAGAGACTCTGTCGCCGCTGAGAGAAGGGCCCGAGCAGGGTGGCGATGAGGAGAAGTTTGGGTTCGGTGGTGGTGGAGGAGGTGGGTGGGTTCAGTGGATGCGGCGAAACGGGTCGTTTTCGGGGTTGGGTTTGGGTTCGGGTTCGATTCAGAGGTCGGATCTGAGGCTGTTGCTTGGTGTGTTGGGTGCTCCCCTTGCTCCTGTTCATGTTGCTGTTACTGAACCTTTGCCTCATCTCAGCATCAAGGACACTCCCATCGTTAGTTCTCTTGTCTTGAGTTTTCTATTCTGTTGAATTTGATTCTGATTTTTGGTGTTTTTATCTTGATTTTAGTTGTTTCTTGTACTGATTTGGTTGGTGTGATTGTGTGGTTGAAGTTGAGGAATCTTTTAATCACTGCTTGTTTGATTTTTAGGTGTGTGGTTGCTTTTCAAGTGGTACTCAAGTCATGTTTACTGTTAATTGTCTACAGTTATTGAATCTATGATCTCCTTTATGTGATGTTCAATGGCATGCCATTATATGATGCGGTGGTGTGTGTGTTGAAAAGTCCATGTAATTGAGTAACCATGACTCAATGAGTGTACCATTTGGAGGACTGTGTTCCTAATAACTATGATTCAGGTCAGTTGGTTTGTGTTTCTAAATGATGGGTCGAATGATTTGTTCTTTGTCAAGTAGAGATCTGGTTGTTATGGGTGATAGTAAGCGGGTTTTCTTTTGTTTGTTATAGTCAACAATAGAGACACTTGGTTTTACACGGCGAAAACATGTTCTCATGTGAACTGTACTATGAGATGGAGGATCCATAAGTGAAGATCAAAGGTTCTTTTAGTCTAAGAGAATAGTGTAACCATATATTTTTTCCGTTTCAATTTAATTGCAACGGTTTGATCCGACACAAGATTTTATGTGTGTTGAATTTGTATGGAATTTAATAAAAAAATTTTTTTTTAGAAGTAGTAGAATGTAAGTGAGGTTTAGGAGACAGAATGAGATAAGAGGATGAAGAAGATGATGTGGTAGATTGATTATATCAATATAAATTCATTATCAAATAAGAAAAAAAATAGAATAGTTGTACTTATATTGGGACTAATAAAAAAAAGTGTCCTAATTAAATTAAGAAGAGGGTAATAAGCTATAGTGGATAAAATGGTCCAAGTTAGCGAAGTTTTTGGATGCTAGAATGTGATTTTCATAAAGTGTGTGCTGTTAAGCAAATAGGTCTCGGGCTGTTTAGGTGAGATCAGCTTCTTGGATAGTGAAATCTCACTGTTTTCACAGCAGACTTGAATCTCGACTCTGGTATCCTGTGTCTTAAGATTTTTATATTCTTTAGGGGCCAAATGAACCTGAAACTGATGTAATGTATTCATTGAAGCTGTCCTTTTGACTCCTGATACCAAATAGCTTGAGCTATTCAATATTGAACTGTTTATACCATAGCCCACTTTCTTCCTGTGTTCTATATCTTGGTTTCTTTTGTTTGTAGCCAGTTAAATTACGTACTATCCTCGTAATATTTTACCCTATTAGTGTGTCATCGTTTTGAGTCCGCTTATCTCCAGCTCGTGAACTTAGCCGATACAAAACTGATAGCACCCAATTTTTCTGATTCGGCTGTTGGATCTATCATGGTTTATTTTACAAGATCATCTTCATAATGTCGCAATTTTCATGTGAGTGATTCATGCATATCAAGTTTGTTTATACTCTGTATATTTTTCCCTACTTTACAAACTATGCCCATGCGATGAGCAATAATGATCTTGTTTTATTAGGCTGCCTATATGCTGACTGGTCCAAGTTTTGGTTGTTGGGTTCTCAACCACATGGTTTTGATGAAGTAGGTGTGGTCCTGTTGTATCCTAAGAAAAAAGAAGATTGGGTATCTTAGAGTTATTTACAACTGTACAATGTTTCTTTATAGTCCTGCAATAAAGATATTGTGCACCTTTATAGCCCAGCAAATGGGCAAAGTAAATACCATGTATCTTGTAGAAATATGAATACAAGTTCCCTTTTAGCTGTATATGGCATTGTGTTTGGTTCCCCAAGGTATGGATAAAGATTATTGGAGTCCTGCACTATGAACTTTGGATTTGTTATGGTCATGAATAAGTTTCTCTGCTAAAGGAATGCTCATGTTTGTTAATGTTGGATGGTAGACGAAAGTTGTCTTTATAAGTTAAATCTTGATCATAGGTATTAAGTTATCTGACCTCCCACATACCAAGAACATTGTATGGAAACGTGGTTCATATAGAAACTAGTTGATTCTAATTACTCATCGATTAGTGGTCATGCGTGTCACAGGACGTCCATGATAATTTGATGTACTGTTGCTGAAGGCCTTGTGTTTTTTTATTGCATTATGATAAGCACTCTGAGTAATCAGAACATGATATCTGAAATAATGACAGGAAACATCATCTGCACAATACATATTGCAACAGTACCTGGCCGCATCTGGAGGGTTGAAGCTAAAGAGTTCCATTCACAATGCCTATGCAACAGGGAAACTCAAAATGTTAGCCTCTGATATTGAAACACCTGATAAGGTCATCAAGAACCGGAGCTCCTCTAAGTGTGCTGAGTCCGGTGGGTTTGTGCTATGGCAGATGAATCCAGACATGTGGTATGTCGAGCTTGCCCTTGGTGGAAGCAAAGTTCATGCTGGTTCGAATGGCAAGCTTGTCTGGAGGCACACTCCATGGCTTGGAGCCCATGCTGCCAAAGGTCCTGTTAGACCCCTTCGTCGAGCTCTTCAGGTTTGCCATCGTTTACAAATCATGCCAACTACCACAATTTATTCTTATCCTTTCTCTGGTAGATTCATAATCTTCGTATTCCTTACTCGGCTTGCAGGGCCTGGATCCTAGAGCTACCGCCAGCATGTTCTCAAAAGCAAAATGTGTGGGTGAAAAGAAGATTAATGGAGAAGATTGCTTTATCCTCAAGCTACATGCTGACCCGCAGACTCTAAAATCTAGGAGCGAGGGGCCTGCTGAGATCATAAGGCATGTTTTATTCGGGTACTTCAGTCAGAAGACAGGGCTGCTTGTAGTCTTGGAAGATTCCCATCTCACCCGCATCCAAACCAGCGGAGGGGATGCCGTGTACTGGGAAACCACGATCAACTCATACCTGGACGACTACAGGCCTGTTGAAGGAATCATGATTGCTCATTCGGGTCGGTCCGTGGTGACACTTTTTAGGTTTGGTGAGACAGCAATGAGCCACACTAAGACCCGGATGGAAGAGGCATGGACGATTGAGGAAGTAGCTTTCAACATTCCCGGCCTGTCATTGGACTGCTTCATTCCACCGGCAGAGCTAAGATTCCTTTCTGTTGGTGATTCACGTGAGACTCGTCAAAATGCGACTGCAAGAACCTTGGCTGGTTCCGGTGCATATGGTGCCATGGTCAACAGATTAAGCAGATCATTTGATCGTGATGCTCATAGCGTTACTCAGCAGCTGGATGATGTGCACATCTGATTCCAGTTGTTTGCTGCTGGAATAGTAGCTTGCGGTCCTGCAAAGGCCTTCGGTTTGGTTTTAACACAGGCTGTTTCCATGCGTGCGAATTCTCTCTCGGGCCTTACAGTAAGCGAAGTTGGGGTCTCGGCATGGTGTTATTAACGTGATCTTTTTTCTAACTGACTCTGTATATAGAGCCACAACTAATCACAGAAGCTTCCTCAAGGCAGGTAAGTTTTCAGTGTCGACGCAGCACGACTCCAAAGACTTTCGTGTTTGGATATCTACTGGATTGAGAAATTTACTGCTTTTATTAGTTTGCTTTCGTTGCATATCCAGTAGTAGTTTTAACTGGTAGTCGATAGGCGGATCGGATATTTGCATCATTCTGTTTGCATTTCAATAGCTTGTTCTTGGTCGTCTTTCTGTTTATTTATTTTCATGTTGTTTTCTTTGTGGCGATTGTAACCCCGAAGGGGATGCGTTATGGTTTGAGATTCTCGTAGTCTCTTCTTGTAGCCATTTCTTTTCCTCGAATGGATTTCGCACAGAATTGAGTTTGTATGTATCTGGATGAAATTGTTTTAGACACTTGTGGTATTGTCCAGTTCTATCATGACGTTATCGTTTGAGATGTACGTTTTTCTTTCCCAGATCTTATTTTGATCGAATGGTTGCCACTGAGTGAATTGATGCTAAGCTCATGGAGATATCATCGTATTACGCTCATTAATTTATCCTACCTCATGGCGATGCCAATGCTTGACCAGTTCTGGATCATTGAGGGCCAATCTTGAGAACATACTTCGCTTTTGATTTCTTCCATCCCTATCCCATAAAAAACGGAATTATTTAATTTGATATAAAATTTTATGTATGTTAAATTTATATTAATAATAAACTTATTGTAATAATTGTGAGAGAAATTAAAGAATGAATTATAACTGATTTGATTTTTTTTGTGTGAAAAAATTTTATTTGTATTGATAGTGAGGTTTATTATAGTATTCTTTTCATCAGAACAGAATTACAATAATTTGATTTGACACGATAATATATGTATATTAATTTTTTATGTAAAGATTAAAATTATCTTTTAATTTTTGTAAGTGAGAAATGAGAAAAAGAAAAGGAAGAGAAAAACTGATGGGATGAAATAATATGATATAAAATTAATAATAAGTGTTGTAATTTTATTGGGATAGAGGGAATAATTGTGAGAGAAGTTAATAGATATATTATAAGTGATTTGATATTTTTGTGTGAAATGATTTTTCTATAAAAACATTATACTCCCTACGTCTCAATATAATTACAATATTCACTTTATGCACTTAAATTTAGATTTATTTTCGTTTTTTTTTTCAACTTTAATTCTCAATCATATAATTTTTATATCTCCACCTTCTTAAATTCTTAAGCACATAATATTTTTCAAATATAAAAATATTATAAATAATTTAAAATGAATCATTTTGATAAAACAATATAATAATTTTAAAACGAAAATAATATTTATTATGAAATGATCTAAAAAAAATAAAGTGATATTTTTGAAGCTAGTTTGAATAGTGGGCAGCAAGATCTTGTTGCAGTGATTAGTTTGCTGAGGTGCTTGCTGGTTCATTGAGTTCTATACCGAGCATACATATATACCGTAGATTTGGCTTGACTTCCACTCATCCTGCTGTTCTTTTTGTTGCAACTGGTAAGATCAATCACGTTTCTCGGAGGTCTGAGCTTCCAAAAGTGTGTGCGATGGCTCTGTTGTATTACGAGGATAATTTTGAAAAGAATGATGTCGGGTTTGTGCAGTAATTCATACCATTTAGCACATATTGCCATAATCAGCAAACACACCCATACAAAAAAAAGATAAGCTAAAAGTGAAAAATGGTTCCTGTTGTATCTTTTCTCCATCACACATTCGTTTAAAATAATTTTTCAAATTTTAATTTGCTTTTTTAAATCTTAAAGTTGTGATTAAAACTGCCCTACAACAGGAAGTAACCTGTTGCTTGTAGCGGGAACACTTTTCCAAGCTAAAAAACCATGAGCTTCACTTTTGAAGAGTGCCATAGAAAGGATTAAGAACATCAGGGTTCTGATTCATGAATCCCACGTCACTTTTGAAGAGTGCCACATCACTTTTGAATCCCCCGTCACTTTTAACATGGCCAAACAATAAGTTCTGCAGGGGCTTCCGAAGAGTGCCTTCTCTGAGCAGAAGACAACTTTCTGTCGTTCCATAGGATAGATTTCCCTAAATGACAACATCAAAGAATTCAGAAGTTGGGCTGAAAGTGAGTATCTGAGACTGAAAAAACTTACACCAAACTAATCAGCAAGTCTTAAACAGAATGAAGAAATTTTAGGAAAAGAATGACCGACATGTTAAGGCTCCTCAGTATTGGAGAACGAAATTCGTACTAAACTCATGTCCATCTAGAAGTGCAAGTTCAAAGATATGCATCAAAGGGAAAGCATTAAAAATCTCAAGCCATTGATTGCCGACATACTTGAACATGTAGGAGCGCAGATTAAGTTTTCAAAGCAACTTCCAGTAATTACTCAGGGCATAAGTCTTACTGATGAGTGATGAGAGGCCTAACCAAAAGAAACAACGACTGGAGTCCGAACCACATACTCAGCACTGCACAAGTCATCTTTATCATGAAGAGATGTTCTTCAATGAAATGAACAGATCTGGAGAAAAAGTAGCCAATCAGCAAATACGAAAACCAAGGGTGGGTAAATAACAACAACAAACTTAGTTAATCCCGTTAACAACAGAGTTTGGGGAGAACGAAATGTACATGATCTTTTTCCTGTCACGATGACAGAGAAATTGTTTTCTAATACCCTTAGAAATAAACCAATAAATAAATAATGAACAAACAAATAAATTAAATATACCTACATGCAAAACATGAAATAATGCATAAAACAAGGAAATTGGTATTTTTAAGGCGAAAATTAATTTTTCCAAGATAATGCATTCATAAAGATTTTTTTTTTGATAAAAATATTTCCTCTCACAACCTGCCTTGACAATAAATCCAGCGTTGGAAATAGCATTTCCCTAAAACAATTCTAACAATGAAATCACATATTAAATGACAAAAATCAAAATTAGACATCAAAATCAAATTACTATCCCTAAAAAGACTTTTATCCTAGATCATCCACCCACTATGACTACCCCATCATCGTTATCCTATTACGCCAAGTAGATCTATTTAGGGCCATGTCCCTCGTTAGTCTGAGCATTATCAGGCTTTGTTTAATAACCTCATCCCATTATTTTTTTTGTCTTTCTCTACCCTTCCTACTATCCATAATTATGATTGACTCATGTCGTCTAACCGGCACTTCTGAACCTCTGCGGATCACATGTCCAAATCATCTCATCGTGCCTCCCTCATCTTAGCATCGATAGACGAAACACCTGATTGATTTCGAATTTCTTTATTTGTAACTCCATCTCTTAGGGAGATCCCGCACATCCACTGCAACATCCTCATCTCTATTATATGCATCTTTTCTGTCTGAACTTTCTTTACAGGCCAATGCTCTACTCCATACATCATAGCTGACCTTACCACCATAGGATAGTATTTTCCCTTTAGTCTCAAGGAGATTTTTCTATCGCACAATACATCTGTAGCATCACGCCACTTCTGGCAACCTTCTTTAGGACGATGTATAATGTCTTTGCAATCTCATCGTTCTCTTGAATCACAGATCCAAGATACTTAAAGGATGAACTCTTCCTGATCGTCTTAGGTCCAAGCCTAACTTCCGACTCTTGAATATGTGGCTCTTCATTAAACTTACATGCCATGTACTCTGTCTTTGTTCTGCTAAGCCTGAAACCCTTAGTCTCCAAATCCAAAGTGTTCCTCCACCTCTCTCATTTTTCATTAACTCCTCTATTTGTCCCATCAATCAAGACAATGTCATCCGTAAATAACATACACCACGACGCCTCATCCAGCTGAATCATACTCGTTAATTAATCCACGATTATCACGAAAAAAAAGGGTTAAGAGCCGACCTTTGGTGTAGCCCTATCCGTATAGGAAAATGTCATGTCATCCCTTTGCTTGTCCTCACTCATGTCAAAGCCCCATCATACGTGTCTCTGATTGCCCTGATATATATTGGTGGCACAATGTTGTTATGTAGATAACTCCATACCACTTTGCGTGGAACCCTATCGTACGTTTTCTCAAGGTCTATGAAAACCATGCGAAGATATTTTCGATAAGTTCTATAAGTTTCCATTAACCTTCTCAAAAGATAGATTGCCTTCATAGTTGATCTATCCGACATGAAACCAAATTGATTCTTTGTAATGTTAAGAGTCCTTCACCCTTCTCTCCAATATCATTTTCCATAGTTTCATGGAATGACTCAACAACTTAATACCCCTATTATAATTATTATAATTATGGATGTCGCCTTTCTTCTTGTAGATAGGGACTATCTACAAAAGATGGATTGTCTCCATAGTTGATCTACTCGACATGAAACCAAACTAAGTCTCTGTAATGTTCATAGAGTCCCTCATCCTTCTCTCCAATCCATAGTTTCATGGAATGACTCAACAACTTAATATCCCTATTATACTTATTACAATTTTGGATGTCGTCTTTCTTCTTGTAGATAGGAACTATGACACTAGACCTCCACTCATCTGGCATTTTTTTCAATCTTAAGGATAACATTAAATAATTATGTCAACCAAACAATCCCCTCATTTTCAAGACGCCTCAAGGCTTCAATTGGGATTTCATCTGACCCCTCTGCCTTCCCATTCCTCATTTTTTGTAACGTCACCTTCACTTCTTCCATGGTGATGTCCTCCACCAAGGACTCGTGTGCTTCTAATATAGTAATCACATCTACGTGTTCAGTATTATATCCATTATATTGCTCGTTAAAGTATCTCTTCCATCTGTTTTTAATAACTATCTCCTCCACAAACACTTGACCACCTTCATCTTTAATGCAACGAATTTGATCCAAATCCCCGGCTTTCTTTTGTCTTGCTCGCGATATCCTAAATATATCCTTCTCACCTTTAGTATCTAATCGCTGATATAATCGATCATAAGCTCTCGACTTTGTTTCTACTACTACTTTCTTAGTATCCCTTCCTGCAAAACAAATACTTTTCTCTGTTTTGTGTCATACCCTCTTCCGTGATGCTATCACGCCATGCTTTGTATGTTTTTTTATTTTGTCATTATTTTTTCTCTTAACATTTGCATTCCATCACCATGACTCCTGAGTAAATCTTGTTCCTATTTTAACCATTCCCAACATCTCCTTACCTGCACTCTTTAACTAGATAAGATATGGGTAAACCAAGGAAACAAAAAACATGCATACCTTCTAATTGCATAGCACAGATGAGATATGCTACTCTTCTTAACTATCCAATCACCCCGAATCCCTTAAAAACAAAAATGAGAATGATTTAAGTGGATTTACAATCCAAAAACCTCAAAGACAAGAAATCAGAAAAAAATGTGTCAGACTAAGAAGGAAAAAAATGCAAACAAGGAGGATGACAAATTTAACAGTTCCAACTAACATTAAAAGGTTGGCGTTCAATGAACAGACCTATTCGAGGCCAACGATCAGTATCTACAGTTCAATGAGATGTACATTACCAGAAAGAAGCTGAAAAGTCCTAGAATTTTAGGGATTATTGACATTAAAAAGTAAAAAACAACATTCAGTACATGACTGAACTCTCTGAAAGTCTCACCACATGATGAAAATACCATGGTTGGGGCTCCTCTCCTGTCAACTAGATAAGGCTCCTTCCGCACAACGGAATGATTCAGAAGGGTACACACACCTTATACAAGTGCACCTATTGCCCTCAACTAAGGATTACCCACCTTCCAACCATGTGGACGCGAGGCCCCTAGCACTACTGCACCATGGAGCTTCCCTGACCTTACAGCACATAAACAAAGATCAGGTTTAGAACACTGTAGTATGTGAGAAAAAGTTCAACCGCACAAATTGTGAGCACTCACCATGTATCCCATATGGAACTACACCGAATCAATCACATAAGCACAAATGCGCACTGCTCTACGTATCACAAGAAGTATTGAACGAACCTGTAGAAAGCCAATGGATGATAGGCCAAGTCGATTCCTGATGGAAGAATTAAAAGGATGGTAACTGCGACAATGTCATTCTTCGAACTACGTAGAACTTGGGGAAGCATTGAAACTGAATTATGGTTGCAGGACAGAATAAGTGAAGCACAAAACAAATAGAATTTCCCAAAGTCTTCATAAAAATCCTAGTTCTCTAAACATGTTTGATAGGAAGAGCAGCATTCCTTGGGTCCAATCCATGAATCCGAAGTCTTCCCTTCATATTGATTCTGGCTGCATCTTCTGTAATTGCTTATTCAAGAACATCTGCTCTGGGAAGAAGAGTACTTCCTGCAGTTCAATGTGATGGAATTTCATGAATGACACTATCAAAGTAGAGACCTAGAATAGTAGACGTAAAAGGTTAGGCTATTAACAAGAAACATGTAGAACATACCGAGTCCACTTAATGGGTCATATCAAAAAGCAACGAAAAAGGGTCCTTTCTATTCTAATATAATTACAATTAATTAATTTGACATGATAATTTATATATATATTGATTTTTATTATAAAAATCATTTTGTTTTTTGACTTGTGTGTGGAAGGAATGAGAAGAAAAAAAAAATTGATGAGATAAAATAAAAAGTAAGAGGGTTTTGATATTTTTATAGAAATTTTTTTCAAATATCGTTATAAACTTGTAATTTAGTTGACACATCCAAATTTAATAATTTAATAAATGTTATAATTCTTTTAAGACGGAAGAAATATATTAGTATCATTCTTGTTGGTCATGTTCCTTGATATTATACTAAAAATATACAACTACGCTTATCATCATACATAAACAAAATTACTAAAAATTTTATAAAGATCGATGACGTCAGTGGAGGTAGCAGCGGTGTTAAAAATATCGTGCAAGAACCTATAGTTAAGAATGAAATATGTAACGTACCATACGAAGTCATGACTCAGTAGCTAAAAGGGATCATGGATACTAATATACGAATGAATATGCAAGCAACACAGCAATCCACGTCATGGCACATGTGTTTGTTACAACCATCGATGTTGTACGTCTAAATATCCACAAGTTCTTTATCGAACCCAAGCAACCAATGTCAATGATGTCAGTCAAGTTCCGTGACTAATTTTGCAAGTAAAGTTAATAAAAGCAATATTTAATAACCTATTGTCAATGACTACCCTGCTGTAAGCTAGTGTCAATGATACGTTCTGCATGACTATCCTGCTATAAGTTCTTTATCGGACCCAAGCAACCAATGCCAATGATGTCAGTCAAGTTCCGTGACTAATTTTGCAAATAAAGTTAATAAAAACAATATTTAATAACCTATTGTCAATGACTATCCTGCTATAAGCTAGTGTCAATGATACGTTCTGCATGTCTTGATCTTGTCACTTTCTGTCTAAATGCCATTAAAAAATATTTGGTCCGATTCAAGGTAAATGTGTCGTTCCAACTTTATCAGATGTCCGTGAAGAGGCCAAGATAACGATGCGAGACTCCACTTTATGACAAATCTTTTGTAAGTAGTCTAGGAACATATTCCCACTTCCCACTTTTCAACATTCAGTATAACCAAATATCATAAGACTATAGACAATGACCATGGTGTGGATGATATGTTCCCATAGCCAGGCAGTTTGGCCATCCTGTATGTCCGTACCATCAATAGAAATTTTGCACGCGTTAGTTATTTGATACCTTAGACGCTATTTTCATACTTCAGAGTTCATTCAGACGCCGTCCATATTTTGGACTTCATAAAGGACACCATATACATGTCACGTTTGACGTTTCCCTTTCTTATACCCCCACACGAAACATTTTCACACACACGAAGTCACCAACTCCATGTTCGCCACCCCATTTGTTTAACTGATTAATACCAGTTCCCACCACCACAGATAGGAATCGCCCCTCTCACCTAGTAAACTCTCTTCGACCACCGTTGATCCCCTCCAACTCCGACTCATCACCACCATGAGCTGGTGGTGGGCTGGTGCCATCGGTGCCGCAAAGGCAAGATGATTCCCAAAAGTCATGAGTTTTCCTGTTTATATGATTGTAACGTCGCTTTATGATTATAATGTTGATAATATTGAATTTTATGAACTTCACAGAAGAATTTGGACGAGGACGAAACACCAAACGCATACCACAGCGTGGCTCTGATCATCGGAGTCACAGGCATCGTCGGCAACAGCCTTGCTGAGATCCTCCCGCTCTCCGACACGCCTGGCGGCCCATGGAAGGTCTATGGCGTGGCACGGAGACCACGACCTTCCTGGAGTGCTGACCACCCCATTGAGTACATCCAGTGTGATGTCTCCGATGAGGAGGAAACCTTAGCCAAGCTGGCCCCGCTTACCGACGTCACCCACGTGTTCTATGCCACGTGGACAGGTCGGAAGACCGAGGTCGAGAGCTGTGCTGCCAATGGCACCATGATCAGGAACGTGCTGAGGGCCGTGATTCCGAATGCTGTCGATCTTCGTCACATTTCCTTGCAGACAGGAGTGAAACATTATATTGGGCCATTCGAGTTATGGGGCAGGATTCCGCCACATGACACTCCGTTCACCGAGGATCTTCCTCGTCTTGATGTGCCGAACTTCTATTACACCCAAGAGGACATCCTCTTCGAGGAATCTGGGAAGAAAGAAGGGCTTACATGGTCGGTTCATCGATCGGGGATGATATTCGGGTTCTCGCCATATAGCCTCATGAACATCATATCAGGTTTATGTGCTTATGCAGCGATTTGTAAGCACGAGGAAGTGCCATTGAAGTTCCCGGGAGATAAGGTCGCATGGAATGGGTACTTCGTCGCATCGGATGCAGACCTGATAGCCGAGCAGCATATATGGGCAGCTGTTGATCCTTATGCAAAGAATGAGGCATTCAATATTAGCAACGGAGATGTGTTCAAGTGGAAGCACCTGTGGAAGGTGCTTGCAGAGCGGTTCGGGGTGAAGTACGTGGAATATGATGAGGCAGAAGGTGGGTTTTCATTGGCGGAGAGGATGGGAGTTAAGGGGAAGGTGTGGGAGGAGATAGTGAAGGAGAACGATCTGGTGGAGACCAAGTTGGAGGAGGTCGGAGAGTGGTGGTTCGTGGATGCTGTGATTGGCTACGGACAGGGGATGATAGAAAGCATGAACAAGAGCAAGGAGCATGGATTCTTGGGATTCAGGAATACAAAGAGCTCGTTGACTACATGGATCGATAAGATGAAGGCGTACAAGATTGTTCCGTGATGGATTGGTACTTTCTTGTTCCACTATTATTGCATTGCTTGGGGATGGAATAAACGGCCTTGCATATAGGTGCAAGTGTTGAAATGCTTCCTACAAAATAACAGATCTTGAGTTGAGAGTTGTGTTAAGTTTGATTTATGTCTTGCGTATTGATTTGCTTTTCCTCGTGAGGGAGTGTCAATTTCTGTAAAATGATTCGCATTTCGCATGGGGCTCTATCAGTTGCCATGATGTGCCTTATCTTAGGGCGAAGAGACATCGTTTGCCATGGGAGTTCAGGGTCTCGGCACTAAACCTCACAAAACAGAGTTCATACAACTTAGCTCGAGGAAAAGGGTACTACTCGAGCAACTTGATTCACAAAACATCAAAACTCCTTCATGTACTTAGGTTTACCAAGACTTGATTGTCATATAGTTGAGAATGTTAATTCGAAGCCTATGGAAAAGGGGTAGAGGTGCTTGCCACGATGATAAAGATGTCAAGTAAATAAGGCATGATTGATAGACTCGAGTGGTTTGGAAGTGACTTAAGAGAGTTCTGCAAATGATAAGTTGTCTCAGGAATTATCGGCTAAAGAGAGTAATACCGTAGACTTGAGAGGGTGAGGATAAATTGTTGGGAAAAGTCAGTGTGAGGTGTAGTAGAAACTATCCAGCATTTTTTCCTCGTCGCGTAATATAAAAAGGATAAATAAATAATCCAAAAATAAATAGAGTCGACACCAAAATTTTACGTGAAAAACCCCTTAAAAATAAAAGGGTAAAAAATCACGGGACCGTTGCGGTACCAAAATATCCACTAAAGAGGGATTACAAATATCGTTTCTAGACTGTACTAGGGGATTACAATCATCAGGATAACTCTCACTAATTTTTCTTCTCTAACGAAATAAAATTATACCCGTTGAGGATATCCCTCAATATCCCAAACTAAGTATTTTTCTAACTTTTCTGATGCTGTTTTTGTATTTGATGTGTTATATAAATTTTATTGTCCCTTGATCTTATTTATAGACGACAGAGGATGCTGCTGGAGAAAAATTTCCACCGTTTTTGTTGCTGCCGCCTTTGCTCGAATACTCTCGCGTATGGATCAATCTTCCTGAATTCTCTTGAAAGCATTTGAAAAAGTTGTGTAATTGCTTGTGGGCCCCACGGAGGGAAACCCACTAGCAAAAGTAAAAATGCACTAGCAATTCTCCCCCTTCCGAACGGTGGGGACCATCGTCATACCCGCTTGTTGTCTGCAGAAGTCAAACTTCTCCATGAGTAAGGTCTTTGTCATCATATTTGATCCGTTGTCATCAGTATGGATCTTCTCAAGTTGAAATCGCTTTCGATCCAATGCATCACGTATCCAGTGATATCTCACATCAATGTG